>JBCAUI010158089.1:0-17738 GCA_038406195.1 Haplosyllis anthogorgicola
GCAATGGCGGCAGAGAACACAAATGTAGATTTCGTCCAATACATAGACCCTCCTGCTGAGGCATGAGGATGAAAAATATATAAGCTCGGCGTTTAAATCAGTGCGTAAATGTACAATTATGTCCCGCATTATTTTCTCATGTATACCTCTTGTACACAGCACATGCTCTGCAGTATGAAATCTTGTAGGATGTGCATGCAGTATACCTGTACATCACATACCCTGGCACGTCTGTCCACTTGCAGTACGACGGAAACCATTGCTACATTTGACCACACATCGGTACGAACCAACTGTGTTCAAGCATTCCTGGTTCCTACGGCAACGACCAATACCAAGGTCACACTCGTCGAGGTCTATATATATGAGTACAGTTGCTATGGTAACATGTTAGTTTATTATTTACAATCATGTGAAACTTTTTCAATTGCGTTACCCTGCCTGTCTTTATTGTGTGAAATCAACCTAAATTTACTGTTAATTAAAATCTAAAGCCTGTAAACTATGTGTGAAACTTTATCAACTTGTCACACACATTATGCAAACGCACATTAATTTCAACTCATTGATGATCTTTGTTTAATTTGAAATTAATGGAACATTTCTAAACATCTTTGGTAAGGCTCATGCATGTCACAATAACGTTTACTGTTTTTATTACAAACAAACGAGACTTTCGTTACAACTCACGATCATGCACATTTGGTTCAAAATATGAATGACAATAGGGATGACGATTTTACCGTTTTGATGTAAGAATTCATCGGCGTCGTAAGTATGGTTAATAGCTTAAAAGAAGTAAGCATGGCAACAATAAGCATACATGTTATTTTACGATGGATGCTTGATGAGGCATTCTGTATTGATGATACCTAACAGAACGCATAGCACATATTGATGCGAAGCATTCTTATTCCAGTACCGACATGAAATATACTACAGCTAAAAGAAATCACATTTTGCACATAATGAAGTAAGATAGAATAAATGATGCACACATTATAAAGAACATCTGAAAGAAAATATATACTTTGTGCGAAACAGTAAGCTTATGACACAGCATTCCACCAGCAGTACCCACAGATAGTGATGACGACAATATAGCTGAGAGTGACGGCAATATACTTATTAATGTAGATTCAGTGTGACGACAATATACTACAATGCTGAGACAAACATGACATTAAAGTTTAAACGAACGCATACATGTATCATGATGTACAAGACAGTGGAGTTGCGCATCTGCAGCAGCAGCAGCCGCAGTAGAGTTTTGTTATATTAATCATGGTGCACTATGTGAGCTGTAGTAGTTTAACGTAAGGACGCTACATTGTAACCTTTGCACATCCGCCCGTCTGTGTGCAAGGACATGCCGAGCGGGCACGAGCACGAGAAGCCTCCCGGGTGGTTGTGACAGTAGTGTGAACACGGGCTCAGACGATCACACTCGTTGTCATCTGCACGCCAGCAACATAATGGTAGACAGTACAAGAGCATCATACATTCATTTCATCTTTAAATGTATGCTGGTTCCAATGTCAAACTGATTTTGCTGCATATTTTCTGTTTGCAGTATGGCGCTATTTTAGTTCAACAAAAACTGTTTTAATTATTGAGAATACCTTTTCATATCCGATGTCAAGGTCATTTTCTTGGGGTGAAATGTAAGTGTGAAAACTTGCAACAAAATCTCTATTAAAGCTGAACATAGGCATAGGCTTACAATTTTTATGGCTGTTCACAATTGATGTTTGTAGTCCAATCTGATGGGGTTTTTTGCTTAAATTATTAAATCATTAATTTAATTAAATAATTTTTCTGTCGACTGTAAAATACTGCAGTGACATGTATTGCACGTGTTATTTATCTTTCTCAAAGCTGTCAATTCTAGAACACGATCGCTACAAGATTGGATTCTCACCTTTACAGTATGGGCCTTCCGGATCCAAGAAAAATCCTTGTGGGCACTGGTTACTGGGATCACCTAAAACATTGATATAACTAAAATAGAAAACGTGTGATAAAGAGTTGTCAATTTTGTGACAAGATTAGTGGCTTGAAACCGATAAAAGTTGTTTTTTGAGAGATACTTTTGGTAACCGGTTCTATTAGCTTACTACTGGTAATTTTAAGTCATACAGCTTTTTGCTTTCTTAATGTTATTCGACGAAATTAGCCATGCTGATGCAAACTGTTCTTGCTGCATTTAATGTTAATCCATAAACTTACATTGCATTTAAAGAAAACCCAGTTCGAGATAATCTATACCCAAAAGTACCAATAGCTCGGGTACTACTGAACATAAACTTTACCTTTAGATATGGATGTAGTTAATTGATACTGTAAAATTTCGTCATTCACATCAAAATCGACGTTAACATCTCCGGCGTTAAGACGTTGTACTAAATAAGGCATTCTACCCAAATCTTCATCATATGATATTGTGTGGTTCCAGGCATACGGTAAAGCATATCCATTAACTCTAAACATTCTAGATGAATATGCGTATATCGTTCCTGCAAGGAAATTGATCATCAAACTGAGCTTAAACACACTACAACAATTGAGGTTATTAGACGTTATAATATTACAAAATTCTAATGTGACATCGTGAAATTCACACGTTCCAATTTTATTTTAATGTAATGATTGATACTTTCAATTTTCAATAAATTTAAATGTTTACCTGGACCAGTTTGTATATAATCTTCAATATATGGTAAAACTATAATTTTGGCTTTAGGTGGAAGCGTCGGGACGTCTCCATTAACTATAACATCGATATTCATTATTCCGTGTTTATCAACACCGCGAGCAATATGCGTCATTTTTAAAATTTCTCCTACAAAACAAATCGCCATCGCGAATCAATTTTTTTATACTTAGAATACAACAGACAGTTTTAACTTTGGTCATTCTACAGTGATATGAGACACATGTTCATAACATAAACTAAAATTAAAACTGATTATTTGAGAATTCACAAAACTAACCTGTGGCGAATTCGGCTTGAACTTCTCTTCTAAAATGACCATTAGTCAGAGAGAATCCATTGGCTGCCTCTCCAACCTCAGTAGCTGTTGTCCAATACACTGGCGACATCAGTGATACCAAATGCAGCAGATATTTAGCTATGAAAGAAAAAACACAAGATAAGCAAATATTAAAAACATTTGATGTCAAATGTGGCAAATAAATATTGCATGGATGAACTATGATTATACGCACAAACTGTATCTGGCACATTGTGAAGTTCACCATCAAGTTTAGTTCCCTGTCCAGTCCTAGATATGTTAACATATAGATGTGCCACTCCAAATTCGTTACCATTAACATTTCCTATCACATTGGCAAAAGCTCTCTGAGGATAACCAGCTGAAATTAAAAATTATATATATACTTCTGTTAAAGGAGTTATGTTATATTTAACTCCAGGTATGTTAAAAAATAATTGTTAAGAATCACGTTAAAAAAGTGATATACCTTCACAAGGCTGTACACTACATTTTCTAACTTGGTTTCCATCTCCAAGACACTCATCACCACCAAACGATGGTTGTCTACAAACTCTAGATCTCCGCTGCTCACCACCACCGCACGTAGTTGTACATTCAGACCAGACACCCCACGGACCCCACTGACCATCAACTTTTAACAATAAATGTAGAAATATGAAACATGGGTAAATGCATACAAAACTGGAAACAGAATTACTAAAACTGTAAGAACTGTGTTGATACTGATTGTATTCTATTGTAACAAAATAGCACCAACATATTCACAATTTCAGAATACATTCAATTGGTATTATGCAAAAAATTCACCACACACCAGTACACAATATTCCACTACATATTACAAGTTCTACTGGATCCATATACTGACGTACCTGCACACCGATCTGTATTACATGTTTCCGTAACTTGACTGTTTCCTATACATGGTCTTCCATGGTGTTTGGGGGCGGGATTGGTGCAGGTTCTGAAGCGTCGCCTCTGACCACCACCACATGTGACTGTGCAATCTCCCCAATCACTCCATTCTGCCCAGTTACCATGGACTGAAATCAATGGAGTATGCAGAAGTCAAACTACTGATTCGTCTCAATAGAACGTTTATTAACCGAGATAAATAATTTTGTCGTATTTTTTATTCAAACACAAACCTGGACATTCTTCTTTATTGCAGTAATCTATCTGCTGATCGTCTCCCGGGCAGTGTGTACCACCGAGGCTGGGAGGTGGGTTATCACATCTCCTGCTTCTCTTACGTGATCCGCCTCCACAGGACAGAGAACATGTTGACCATTGTGTCCATGCTCCCCAGTTCCCATTAACTACAAATATTAAAGGGTTAGCAAGGCTTATTGCTGACTGTAGTGCACATGTGCTGCGGTATTTCTTAGTGCCCAGCAGAAATGCAGTGCGCACATATATGCTACTCTATGTTTAAACACTAAGAAAATGTATTATGTGTCATGAAGGAAAGTTGACAACGTGATCTGTGATACACCATAAGTATGAAGTGCCATAATTATGGAACACCAACGTGAAATTTGTGGTATGTTAAGCAGATGTACATGTACAATCTTGCAAACAATGCTCATGTACATCACAGTTGAATTATTCACAATATTTACCTTCACAATCCCTGACAACACAGGGTCTCGTCTTTACCTCTCGACCTCTGCAATGTCGCCCTCCGTGTCTCCTGCGAGGACTGTCACATCTCCTATATTGCTTCTGTGTGCCTTCTCCGCATGTCTCACTGCACGCTCCCCACTCTCCCCATGCACCCCAGTCTCCATGTACTAATAAGTAAGAAATAACATTTTTTCAAAATATCCATTTTATTCAAAAATTCTCATGTGCCTCAATATTAAACAATTTCGTTCCAATGAATCTCGATACAATAAAAACAATCTTACTTGGGCACGGTCTAATGTTACACGAAGCAGTGTCCACAGACTGTCCTTGACAGTCCTGACCACCATAGAGCGGCACCGGATTCTCACACCGACGAGTCCTGGTTCTTTCCCCTGAACCACACGATCTACTGCACGGATCCCATTGTCCCCATTCACCCCATCCTCCGTCAACTGTAATTGAAAACACTGATAATGTATGTTCTCGGAAAAATAGTTACATTGCTTCAATTGTTTTAGTTAATACTGCTCCTTAAAAGAAAATGAATCAAGTATTACTTGGACATTCAATTGGCGCACATGTCCTCGCTTCTCTCTCTTCACCATGGCATGCTCGACCACCGTTAGCAGGTTCTGGGTTATCACAGGTTCGAGTTCGGAACTGGTTACCAATACCACAGGAAACACTGCACTCCGACCAGCTGGACCATAGTGCCCACATACCATGAACTGTCAACAGATAAATGATATATATGATCCTTTGTAGCATTCAGTACATGTAGACTAAATCATCATTTCTAAATTAATACCATGAATGTTCAAATGTGAAGACACATGTGAATAGACACAGATTACAAACCTTGAACGGTCAACTCAGCTTGAACCAAAACTGATCCCAGAGAGTTTCTGGCCATGCAGATGTAGACGCCTGAATCCCGTTGCTGTGTTGCAATAATCCTAAATTTTACAAAGTAAGCAATCGTTAGGTTGTTTTTTTTAAACAAAGCGAGTGTCAAGTTTAATTATATGTTCAAGTCAACAAGTTGCAGATGAAACTTGACCTTTCATTTTACCAAAAAATAAATGTACCTGAGTGAATTATTCGGCAATATGGTTAGCCTGTCGTGTGAACTGAGCTCGACTGTCCCCTTCCTCCAGGTTATTTCAGGTTTGGGTTCACCCACAGCCTCACAGTTCATCATGACCGTACCACCCTGATCAACTATTGTATTCCTGGGTTCTATCTTGAACTCAGGTGCACCTAGAACACATGTGAATTGCAATACAGTTAACTAGCTGAGTTGTCCCTACATTTATCTGTCACATATTTATGTTGTAAATATTAATACTCAGTACTACAAACGGTTGGTAACTTGTTTCAAATGCTTACTTCTAACGGTCAGTGTGGCAGTTCCCTCTGAGGATCCAGCATCGTTGGTGGCAACGCAAGTGTATTCACCTGCATCTGCTTCCTACAGTGACAACACATAAACCTTCCAAGTTGATATGTGAAAGGAAAGGTGCCATGTCCACTGCAAATCATGCATACTTGGGTTCTGAATGTGTTTTTCTATCATTTACCGGTGTAGAAACCAGTTTCTAAGGTATGAACTTATTAAAATTAACAAAAAGCTCTAACTTACATTGGAGTCGTAGATAACAAGAGAACCATTCCCCAACTGTTGAATCCTGCCATCTAGTGGCACAGGCCGCCCATTCTTAGTCCACAATATATTAGGAGCAGGATCACCACCGACTGAGCAACTTAGTACCACACGTTCAGCAAGACTCACGGCATGGTTACCAGGTGGGATGACTCTCGGTGGAACTGACATAGAAAATATTGATTACTTTCAGTAGCCACTTTTATATAAATGAGTGGGATTTCGTTTAAACTCATTCAACTTATGTAAGCATGTGTACGTAAAGGAGATAAGATACCTTTAACCCTGACAGCCGCTAGTGCTCGTCTCTTGCCAGCTGGATTCTCTGCTACGCACATGTACGTCCCGTCGTCTCTCTTCATTGCATTATCTATTACGAGTCTACTGCGACCGTTCACACTCGGCGGTCCTGCAAATAGGGGTTATAAGGAGCCTTTCATCAAAACGTTAAAACAGATCTTTCATAAAAGTGAGGGTTTTTTTGTAAATGAAGAGGTGTTTGGAATAATACCCGTGTAAAAAGACATTACGTTATGTTTATAGACCTTACACTACCTTACGCACTGTTTTGAAATAATGTGTAATTATTACTCACGGGGTAAGTTTGTGTTGTTGACCTTCCACCTGATCCGTGGAGTAGGTGTACCTTCTGCTGCACATTCTAGATCTATTCTCCCGTTGGCATTCACCTCCTGATCTTCTGGCATCACCACGAACCGTGGTCCAACTAGAATACCACAGAAAGTAACACTTTGATAATTTTCTTCATTAAAGTTTACAGGTGACCTGTCACCACCAAGAATAACCGGTAGCAAGTAAGTTGTATACCTTGAACTCTGAGAATAACTTCCTGTGAATCACGACCTGCTTGGTTGACCGCCGTGCAAACGTAACTTCCACGATCACTCTCCTAGAGAAGGAAATCGACATGTCAATAAAATAAAAGTGATGCACATTCATTTTACCATCAAAATTTGAAACTGACAAGGAATAATTTTCTGTACATTTTTTCTGATGTAGTCTTTCCTAGAGACTCCATCGTTGCCACAACATTATTTTAAATGCATGATAGCACTGATCATTTAGCATTCCCGGATAAGTGATTCGGGTAACATACCTGTACATTTGCTATTGTGAGTGTACCAGACTGTTGTATCTGATGCTTTTCGTCGTTATGTATCATTGTTCTACCATCATGGATCCAAGAGATCTTCGGTGGCGGGTAACCTTGTGAGTTGCATGGTAAACTTGCAATGTCTCCTTCAGTTACAGTTATTGCTCGTCGCCTGATACTTTCTATTGATGGTGGAACCTGAACAGACAACGTCACAACGTTTCACATTTAGATAAATAGAAGTTACATATTTTTGACACTGTTAATACTCAATAACAATAAACTTCATTGTTCTTACGTTTCGCTAATGTGCGTGTTCCACACAGAAACTTGCCAATAAATTAACATGCTGACATACCTGAACAACCAAGTCTACCACCACAGATACCCTACCAGCATCATTCTCTGCCGTACAGGTAAACGACCCCGAATCCTCCACTCTGTTAAAAATATGTTGCATGCCATAAATTGTAGGCCAAATAACATTGATTCTTCTATTGAATACCCCGTACATTTTATTACATTTTATTATACTTGAAACATCAGCGTCAATTACCTAACAAGTGGTATTGCAAGCCAACCAGATCGGAGTTTCCTGAAGTGAAAGTCGTCATCACGCAAAGGTTGTCCATCCTTCTCCCAGGTTGTCTTCGGAGGTGGAGTCCCACTTGCTCTGCACGGTAAGACCACCTCCTCATTCTGTACCTTTGTGAACTCTGTTTGCTGATCTTCTATCGTTGGTGGCACTATATTAAAACATAAAACGACTCATTATGAATTAATTACTTCAAAATTTCCAATGTAAGATTTCCGACGTATTCTTGATAAATGTACACATATCTAGAATTTGATAACAACAACATGAATAACGGTATGTTACAATCCTACCTTGAACAACAAGCCTGACTTGTCCCAGTGCACGACCTGCATTGTTCTCAGCAACACATATGTAAATTCCAGAATCCGTAACCTCAGGTCTCCAAAGCTTCAGTGATCCATTGTCAAGTATTTCATAGCCTAGAAGTTAATGTAAAGTTGCAATTATCATTCGATTTAAATTCCATGTCACTTTCTTTGTTATTTTAACATTACCGTTTATGTCACACACCATTATGCTGCAGTTAAACTCGAAGCATATACCGAAACACTTTCTAGCTCAGTCGTTATTGCCATAGATGGGCACTAATTTATTTGAACGAGTGTAAGTGTTTTTGCATAACCTTACCTACAGCATTGCTGAGAACTCGAGTACCCTTTTGCCATGTGATGCGTGGTTTTGGTACACCCTCGGCAGCACAAGGCAACTCAACAGCATCGTGAACCGTCACCTTCCGATCTATAGGTCCATTCTGCTCAATCCTTGGTGGAACTACGTTATGTAACAGAATTTACATAATAATAAATTATTTCAGATAAACAGGTAACAAATGTGTCTTCTGGAAAAAGTTCTCCATTGGATCGACACTTACGTCTGGTTAAAGCATTATTTCAAACTTATGTTCGTGGGCAATAATATTTTAATGTTGACAATTTCCATTTAGGAATTTTAAAATAATTTAGGTATCCCATCCCACCTTGTACTTTGAGTGTGATAGACTTGGATGCCGTTCCTGCCTCATTCTCTGCTGTGCAAGTGTATTCACCAGAATCATCAACTCGTACCGATGAGAACTCTAATGATCCAGAATGGTGCATCCTTCAATAGACCCATTATAGATAATCAGAACATAAATGAAAACCATGGTTATATACTACACATTTTCATCAAAGCTAGAAAATGTCATAATGATCTCCATTGACATCCACGTAACAGACATCTTTGTTGACAGATGTCTTTTAATCGCATAAATCACTTACCTGTATCGGAGCCCGTTATTGGGGATCTCGACACCGTCTCTTTCCCATGTTATAGTTGGGTCGGGTAGTCCCACTGACTCGCACATCAACATTGTTCTCATATTCACTGTTGCTGCAACTTCTGTAGCACCTTCTTCAATAGTGGGCGGCACTACAATTTAGAACAATCAGATGGTAAATTGTAAATAAACGATTAGGAAAGAAATTCTATTCAATTTAAAAATATATATTATCCCGTAAAACAGTGAAATATTAGATGTAAATCACAAGAATAATCATTAACCAAAAATTCCCAAAAAGCTAGTGATTTGCATAAAAATTGTGACTTTCTATCCAGAGATCACGGCCAATTCAAACCTAAAATGCCAAGTGAAAACTCTTTCGTAGCATTGCCGGCTGCGTTTGATGCTATGCATTTGTATGTGCCCATATCCAGCAGTTGAGCATCTACGACTTGCAGTTTTCTTCCATTGTCCAGAATTCTGCAGATAAAATAGAACATAGGTTTCTATATCTTATGGACGCCATGCATAATCATAAAAATGATCCAAACAAGTTGCCATTAGCTCGTTCACTCAAAAGAACGCAGGGTTTTCAAAATACATTTTTATCCTAGAAAGAATACTGATGTACTTCTATGTCTCGTTACAAGAATAAAAATAAATAGTAATTTTTATTTGAATTACCTTAGATTTGGATGAGTAAGGAAGGTGAGTGTTTGTCCCTCTCTCACCCACCTCAGGTTGGGCTCGGGGAGACCCTCAGCGGGACACTCCAGTGTGATGGACTGTCCCTCGATCACAGCCTTCTGTTCTACGTACGTTGATTCATTGATGGTCGGCGGAACGTGCACGTTCAGCGTGAATCGCCGCTGATCGCTGCCGGCATCGTTCCGTGCCGTGCACGTGAATCTACCTGCGTCAGTAACCTAAAACATGCAGCATAATTAATAATAGTAACGCGTGTGTCTTTCATTCAAATTAAAATCAATGACAAATCAGTTCACAGAATATTTCATTGTTCATTGCCCATTAGCAGTAATCAAGCGCGTGACTACTCTTTTAAAAGATATTTTCTGTTTGGCAGATTTATAGAAGGGAAACGGAAAGAATCGCTTTTAGTAACCTGTGTAGAGGGAATACGATTCTTGACTTAGCAAACGTGATAACCGAACACGCACTTGACGGTGAAAAATGCACACATAAGTGCGTGAATTGCGGTCATACAGTTATCTAAAATTTTTAGTAAACATGGGTCCTGTTGTGAAATGTCATCCTGGGTCAATCCGAAGTCCATATTTTTGTGTTATTATTTACACGTTTACGTTCACTACGAAAACTTCATTGACAGATCACTCTACATGCTAGGTGATGGTGACAGACATCATTATGAAATGGAAAGACGTATTTTATTCGGAAGTGAAAATGAATTCATACACAGAGCTAAGACTTCCAAAGTATCAGTGGTGGTATGATGCTATCGTATCAAACGATTCAGAAAGGATAAAAGAGATACTTTCGAAATTAGACAAGGGCAAGAAAGATAAACTGATCAATAATAAATTCACTTGGACAAAGAAGATTTACAAAACGTTTAGCAACATTGATACATCTGACAGCAGTTTGTTTCAGGTTGCTACACCATTCTGTTTATCCGTGGCCCATGCAGCTAATGAAAGTATTCTGGAGCTAATGAATCATGGGGTGGATGTTACCATTCTGGATCACTCTGATGACAACTGCATTCACGTTATGATTATGGCTGCTTTTATCAAACCAGAAACGGAATGTAGACTTCGAAAAACGTATTCACTTCTGTGTGAAAACATTTCGCCGTCGATGCTAAAGGAACTGTTGATGCAAGAGAACCAGACGGGGTTTCGACCTGTCGAGCTTGCGGCAAATCTCGCTACATTCGGATTGTTTTACGACATCTTTGAAACGAGAGGAGTCTACAAAACTCAAGAACTTCCTGATGGAATTTACCACAAAGAATTGTATGACATAACCGAATATGAATGTCCTCTTTCTGGAACGAGACACATGAAATCTCCCATTCGACTGTTGGCACACCTGGATCAAGGCTCCCTAAGTGTTCAAATCAGAGCATTTCAGAAACTGGTTCTGTTGTAAACTGAGAAAGAATTTTCCATACACAGCTTTCATTCTTTTCTGCAAGTTCACATTAATTTTGGCTTACATGCCATTCGACTCGCAATTTGCATCTCGTGAAGATGACATCAACGCAGGGGACAGTGTCAATGGCACAATACAATATTGCTTGCAGCAAGTGTATACAACGTTTCTTACTAAAACACATCTGTGGCTCATTGGAACTTACATTTTACTTCTTTCCATTGGACCGATATCTACCAATATCATTTTAATCGTAAATACCAGTGCGGAAAACCGAAGAAGCAGGTATCTACAGAATTCTAAGTTGTACCATGCACAAAAACAAGAACCTCATTGCAAACTTCATGAATTTTAACGCTTTGCACATTTTCGTTCACGTTGTGATCTTGGTAGACGTTCTCCTGATAATGCTGCAACTTGCACTTACCTTTCAAGTGAACATCTTAATAAGCATCACCTTACAGTTTGTGAGCCTATCCGTGTTCGGCATCACGCTGTTACGGTATCTGCAATTCATTCCTGGTCTCGGAGAGTTTACCTTGACATTGGAGAGATCTTCCAATGTTTGCCTTGGTCAGTTCTGGATCATCTACCTAGTCATCGCCATGCCTTATATACTTATTTTCGTGCGATTGACAAACTTGGGACAACAACAATGCGATCAGAATTTTGTATCTTTTCTTGGCAGTGCGTACTGTGTGTTTCTCTTGACTTTCAACATGATAGATTTCAGTGAAACTCAAGTATCACGAAAACAACAAGTCGCCCTTTATTTCATGCACGCGGAATTTACTATGTTTGTAGCCGTATTATCCGTAAACTACTTAATCGCATCATTCTCACACTATCTAAGTGAAGTACTGGAGAAGAAACACATCACAAGGTTTGTGCAGACAACCTATGCTGTCTGTCAGTACGAAGAAAAATTTCAATATATTTGTCGATTAGTACTGTCAAAATACCAAAAGAATTGCTTCATCACAGATAACGCTGGTCGCATGTACATCTCAAGGGCTTCCTTGCTGAAGTCAGAATTTTAATTCGAACGAATGAGACGTTGATTAATAATCTTAAAAGGATATGATTCTTTATAACAATTTAATTGCAGGGAGTTATAATAATTTTGTATCGTTAACTAATTGTAATTTACCATCTTGAATATTGCTCCTGTCTATGACTGTTTGTTTCAAAATCAAAGTGTCCTGATTGAATTTCAAACAGGTAAAATTTATTTGCGTTACAGCATGTTATGATACCGATATATATGAATGAATGATTAAAAGGTGGCCAAGTTGACCTGAAGTACAGTTGCAACATATACTTTCCATGTCTGGGACGAACTTTATCTTTAAGTGCTTATTACTGTGGACTACTCAGTTTTAACCTTTGTTCTTCCGTAGCAGTTCAATTGATGGTTCAGCATACAACAAAATCGATTTTAATTAAAACAATGTAAATTCAAGCAAAGATTTACCTCAGCAGAGACAATCTGCAGCATCCTTCCGTTCTGCAGAATCCGTATATGTCTAGCTTCTACGGGTTCTATTCGCTCTCCATCGTGATGCCACTGTATTGTAGGTTCGGGTGAGCCCACCGCCTCACACAACATGCGCAAGGGTTGTCCAACATTAACAGATCGATCAGTATGATGTCTGCTACCAGGGATTCTTGGTGGCACTACAACAAATGCACAAGTGCTGAGTCTTTTGAACAAAACATCAATGCATTGTTGGCATTAATACTAAGATACTAAATTAGCAGAAAATACCTTGCACAACTACTTTGAACTGTTTTTCCATCTGGCCAGCCACATTGGTCGCCATGCATGTGTAGCGACCTCCGTCTGTCACCTTAATATCGTTTATTTTCAATGTCTTGCCATCTGCTAGCGCCTGAAATAATCAAATTTCCATTGTCAAAGTTTATACTCAAGATAATACTGTTAATATTTTTTTACAATTGATTCAAAATTATTGCCATTAATGCTTAGCTCCGTTGGCGAATTTCAAAAACCTGGTTATTTTATCTTCAATCTTTGTGTTTTGAATGTCAAAAGATCTTTATATATGGGTAATCTTATTCTTGAAAACCATAAGAAAAAGACTTTACAACTTCGTCAGCCTCACTAAACGTTTAACTTAATAAAAACACGATATGTCTCATGCATTAACATAAAATTAGAGGATTACTTGTATATTTCTGTATGGGAAATCCAGAAGCGGTTGTCTATCTTTCATCCACAGTACGGACGGTGGAGGTATTCCCGTCACGGGGCATTCTATAAAAACGGTTCTATTCTCCACAGCAAGTATTGTCTCCTCTTTTAAGTTTGATCCGGGAAGGCTGGGCGGAACTAGAAGAGATAATACATAACATAATGGATTACAAGATTTAATGTTCACAATGTTGTTGTACAGGTTTTTTTTAAAACTTTTTGTTAGACCAGGGTCTATTTGTGGGGCCACTGATTACCCCTGTTTTGGACTTCGTGTGACCGTCCCCATGGGTTGTAAATCAAGGGTGGATCTCTCACTCTTACTTGCTTGCGTGTGGTGATCCTGAGGGTCACATCCGGTACAACACCTGCCTTTTACACCAGTAGGGGTGTACACTATACATGTACATATGCCATGGCTGGCTGGGTTTCTCTCACATGCATCAGCTGGGATTAGAACTCCTGAAGCAGTGGTGAGCTGCTCAGCGATGCATGACTAAGTCAAACGCGCTAACCAACTGAGCTATTCCGCCCGACATTTATTTAATAACATTCTAATTATCGAATTTGACTCCAAGAAGTAGGGAAACCCTTGGTGAGGGAGGGGGTACTTACCAAGTACTTCCACTTCAAAGTTTCTCTGCAGCTCACCAGCTTTGTTGGATGCTATACAGGTGTACCGTGCAGTGTCCGTGGTCTGAGCTCGAGCAATCTCCAAATGTCTGTCATCAGCCTGTTAAATATTACATTCAATCGATACCAATCTGTTCACTTTTGATAAATGTTCGTGTACTTATCTTTTTAATTTTGGTGGACCGAAGTCTCTTAAATTAATAGGGCCCCTTGCACTCTGTTTTGGAATTGGGATGACTTTGATGTGACTTTGCTCATGAGGTTTAAAGCTGGGGGTCTGACGCTTGCATGCTTACTAACTTCTGTATTTATGTTTTAGGAGTGATTAGTGATCAAATAGAAAATTTGTTTACCTTTATGGTCATTCCATTACCAGTGGTTATAGGAATGCCATTCTTAAGCCATCTAACTTTAGGAGGAGGGATTCCCTCAACAGGGCACTCCAATAGAACAGTTCTGTTGAGTACAACTCTTGGATTGTCAACAAGGTTCGCCTCATCTATGCTGGGTGGAACTGAATAAACAAAATAAATCGTCATCTCAAGCAAATAAACTATTTTCACGTGTTTCCTACAGCTTAGTAATGGCTATGCACAAATATGTAACTGCTGCGACTAAAATGTTACGAACGGAGAAATGATTTTAAAAAAAAACGCTCACCCATGACAAGCAAGTTGTAATCCGCCTTCGCCTGTCCTGCAATGTTCTTTGCAATGCACGTAAATCTTGCTGAATCGTCTTCCTGTGTAAATGTGATCTCCAGCTGTCTACCTGCAGCTAAAAATCTGATCCTACCGTCTTCCCGAATCTCTACACCTTCCTACAATAAACAAGTCAGTGCTGATGTCCACACTTGGTTGTCTGGTATTGCAACTCACTTCTATGAACACTCAAGAATTGCATGTGGAACTCAGAGTTTGAGTCCATATCAGGAAATTGCAAATCTTCCACACAATATATGCATCTTAATAAGTATTATTTCATTACCTTGTACCAGGATATATCAGGGAATGGTATTCCCGTCGCCGGGCAGTTTAAAACGGCAGGTCGTCCTCGAACGATATTCAAGTCTAACTGTACATTGGTGACATCAATCTCTGGCGGAACTGTAAGAAAAAGCAATTAAAAATACGGTGGTAAACGTCATTTATCTATTGTCCAAGCCGCATAAATAAAATTAATAAAATTCCTACATGTATGAAATCTAATACGGAATGTATTGCCTTTATCGGCAATTTACTACACTCCTCCCTTGGATGTAAAAAATGGCAAACCTCATGCTTTTCAGGTTAATTAATACAACCAAAGAACAATGTTTTGTCGAAGACCTCCACATGTTTCTCATTACAAGTTTCTTATGCACATGATCAATTCATATTATAATGGTTATTAACTTTATCGCGGAGAGTACTCACCTAATACGTCCAAATCAAAGTCCTTGTCGGCAACACCTGCTTCGCTCATTGCGATACATGTGTAGCGAGCAGTGTCCGGAACAACCTGAGCTCTGGTGATCTGTAATTGTCTGTTCTCGGCTAACAGCCTGTACCTGTTACAGCGAAACATTTCACATGACAGCCATTTGTATCATCACAATCTTGCAACTATTTTTAAATACGTGACTGGGCAAGACTTAGAAGTGTTTTATTTGTACATTTCACGATAGTTATTCAGGTAAAATGATTTTAAAACTGTCTGCGAAAGCAGCTGATTTACCTTTGAATCCTTGTGTCAATTGGTTGGCCGTTCTTCAGCCATTTAACTTCAGGTTTCGGAGTTCCACTAACCACACAACTTAGAACAATGGACTCATTAACGATAACCTGTGGTTCTGACTTAGTGCTTGCCTTATCATCTATACGAGGTGGAACTTAAAAAGAAAAGCCGATTTTTTTTCGATTACCCATGGTTTTGTTGATACTATTAAACATTAATGATTAAACCATCATAAATTCATTGCGATATACTCTTTAATTCATTAGTTGTTTTTCTTCTATCAAATCATTGTACTTACTAAAGACTTGCAGATCATACGCAACCACATCATTTCCAGCCTCATTCTCTGCTCTGCACTCAAAGCGCCCTGCATCATCTACCTGTGCCGAACTTATCTCCAACTGAGTTCCTGCCTAAAATCAGTTACAAACTACATTTTTAACTTTTAGTTATCATAATGGAAAGTTATGGTCAATTATGGCCAAATGAAACCAAAGTGACATTAAATAAATTCTCACAAAAATATATATTCCAAGGAATTGTTTTACCTGCAACAATCTCATGTGTCTCAGCGAACTTAGGTCAAGAGGAACTCCATCTTTATACCAGGTTAGTGTAGGCGGTGGTATGCCGACGGCCGGACAGTCCAATATCTCCGTTCTATTAGCTATGACAGTTGGATCCAATACAAGATCTGTCTTTTTGATGCGCACAGGAACTGTAAATACAAATAATTGTAAAATGGTGTCAAAACTTTTGCCCAATTTTAATGTACATGCCCTAAGAAACAATTAAATAAATAAATAATAAACAAATAAATAAATAAATAAATAATAAAATAAATAATTTAATTAAATAATTAAATAATAATAGATGCTGCTGTGACTTCAATTGCTGAAATAGGAAAATGTATATCTTACCCTGCACTTCCAGGTCAAAATCCAAGTAATCAGATCCAGCTTTGTTTGTAGCTATACATCTATACACAGCCGTGTCAGTTAACTGTGCATTACTGATTCTTAACTGTCGCCCCTCTGCTAGTATTGTCACTGATGGATATCTGATATGAAATCGTAAGTTTACATTTTGGAAGCTGCATGTTCAGATTGACTTCATTTTCGCTTTTGGATTTGACAGTATCTTAATTCATTATTTAAAACAAGAAAGCCATGGGGCTTATGGCACAGCTGAAATAATGATATCATAATACTTTTGTTATTATTATGCAATTTTGAGGACAACACAGTTGCATCAGGTGTCATTAAACATCTTGGAACAACATGTCACATGCCTATGTCTACTTGAAAAATAAATGAGAAAAAAATTTTGACATGTGTAGTTTCAAAGTTTCAATGCAAGTGTAGGTTTTTGAGCTTAAATGCCACAACCTTGTTTATGCAACTTTGTCCATGTTGTTGAACTGACCTACACAACCTTTTATGCATGGGGTGAAATGAATATGTGAGAAGTTATGGGACTAAATGTCACTACGAGCTTTCAAACCATATAAATCATGTATTCTGACATCACAGTTGCGTCGGGCATCTCGAAACACTATGGTTTGATGGGTCACACGCCTATGTTTCATTAAAAACTAAGCAAGAAATTTCATTTTTTCCATTTGAGGAAAATATTGACATGATAAGTTTTGATGAAAGTATGGGGTTGTGACCCCTCATTAAAATCGTCTGGACAAAAGAACATCTGTTCTGAAGGTTTGAAGGAAATCCATGCATATTTGATTGAGTTATTTAACAAA
>JBCAUI010158200.1:0-17737 GCA_038406195.1 Haplosyllis anthogorgicola
AACTTAATCTGTGTCTTCCCGACCTGAGTGTTGTCTTGGTGAAGCATCGTTGGCCGCGAGCGGTTCGGAAACCAGCGAGGCGACGCTCCACTGTTTGAGCTTCATGCCCCATCATGACCGTCACCCCACCGCCCCCCCCCCACCTGTGTTGGACTGTATGAAGCTTTGTGCACCGACAGGTCATCCTCGTTTCTTTTTGTTCACAGGTGATTATAGTCTGATTATGACATCGCTTGGTCCACAGTATGGTGAAGTCACTCTGACCGTTTCGCTGAGATCTGGATTGCTATTTGGTTTGAGATCGTGTCAGGATTCCCGACTCGCTCTCCAATCTATACACGTAAGTGTTACAGAAAGTGTGACTTGGGTATTGGAACCAGAATTATTTGAAGAGAACGTCTCGAAAAGTATAAATTGTAGATCCTTGAACTTTAGCTTTTCTACCTGTACATTTATATTGATACTTACAGTTGTCACAAATATTTGCAAAGGGCATTGCCCTGGCATAAAAGCTATTTCCACCCCATTAGTTAAACCGAGTGGTGGATCAGTGAATAATGACGCTGTAAATGTTCATACCGTCGAGTACAAGATGCAATCAAAAAGGCAATTACAGAAAAATGTTCTATAACATCTGTGACATGTGGAACAGAGAGAAAGCAAATTTCAAAACAGTTTAATCCAAATAACATCATACCAAGTGTGTGAATCACACAATTGAAAAATTGTTGATTATTCAACATTGTTCTCCATAGCATGGATAAGTAAGATGTACCACACAAAAGTGTTGAATATTATGCACCCAAGCTAGCGCACGTTTGCTGAACATCACCGAAATTTACTGCGTGACGGTTTAGTTTTTCGGGAGTTTATTTCTTGTGTTATTAAGTTACACGAGTACTTACAGGAAGACGGTTCCATAGACATGACTGTTATCTATTTTGGAACTACAACAAACGACAGGATATTGGTCAAGAATTTGCTGACAGATGAAACGCTTACATCGGTAAGAAAATACAGATCTGTTATTATTTTTGTAAACAAAATAATTGGTCAAGTGATATATTTATCTCATGTTCAATTGATTAACTATACTCATTAATTAATTATTCCGGTAATTTACAGTTAAGGAAAAATACAAGTTTTGCGGATCGGACAAAGTTTGTTCTCATTTGTACGCGTCATCATTAAACGGTCTCCAAAACCTTCAAAAAGTTCCCTGGACATTTTGAAATCTTATGTTGCACTCTTATATCCTATAGGTGGGACAAGAAGGCAAAGTCTTAAATTGTTACTACTTCGATTTCTTCTGGGTATCATGGAAAGACGGCAAATTATCTGTCGGAACTGGAACATACTCGACTATCAATATTGGAGCAAATGTAATTCACATTAAATCAAATCAAATAGTCTCTAGACTAAGTAAAACTGGGATATTAAATTTCAGTTTATGATAAAGAACGACTGCTGTGTTACTCTTTGATACGGTTATGTAGCATTCTTAGTGTGATGAAAAAACTAGAAATTGTGGCGTATTCTGGAGTTACGTCTGGCATAATTTCCTAAAATTTCTTAAGTAAGCAATCATTTGCATGCACTGCTCAGCTTAGGGTTGCGTATGTTGTACAGGAACTCTTTGCACTGCCTTACTGGAAACTGTTGCAATAACATAATATGTCATTTGTTTTATATGCCACTGACAGACTCTCTTTACTCTTCAACCGGTGGGAAATCTATGGCAAGATGTTGTCATGGTGGAATTTCTGTCCGGGGAAGAATATGTAACACATTGGTACCTGCCTGAGGACCAAGGTAGTAACATAGCAAAAGTTCCTAGACAAGCATTATTTTCAACCATTTAAGCCAATATCACATAATATATTGGCTCGAAGATAATTAATTAATGCAAGAAGTTGAAAAAACTGTGATTGATGCTGACATAAAAAAGGCGTATGCCCATAGAAGGAAGAGACCTAATACATATTTTAGTTGCCTATAGCCAAGCTTAAACTTGTTCAGAACTTTTGGTTTCTTAACAAATATTTTTGGATGTGTAAGAATTTCACACAGATTGAATTTAAGAACCATATTGAATATTTGATTCAACTGATATGTAGGTGAGAATTTATTCGTTACAACACCATCTGATGACTCTATAAACAGAATATGGAGGAGAGTTGACTACCAAGGGGAGCTCGTGATATTTGGGGTAATTTGTGCAATGTATTTCCTTCCTCTGATATTGATGACTTTCAGAAATCATCAGCTTAACATTGAACACATAAGTAACAGATACTTACTCAGAATTTTTTCTCAAGTTTACCGTTAAATCACAGACTTAATTTTCCTGCTGATCTTACAGGTGCAGTGCTTGGATGACATCAGGGTGTGGCTTAGTCCATTACGAAACTGGAGGCTGTATGAACTATACATTAGATTGGATCCAAATGGAGGCAATAATTATGTAAAATGATAGACATCTGTTTGCTACTCCGTTTTTAATTGCAAAAATCACATCGTTACAGTTTTTTTTCACAAATATACTCAATACACACACCTTCAGTGAACGCCTAAATTTAAAATAGATCTAATATATACTAGGCTTGTAAGAATGTCCAATGATAAGAACCACATGAACGTTAGAGATTGAAGGTATTAAACGTGAAAGGATTAAACGTTTATTTCAGGGAGTAGGCATGAATAAAAATAACCAGCCTGTCGGACCAGCACCCAATTACAAAGATCCAACATTGCTGTCGGCCACAGTGTACAAACAGTTCTGGTTGTCTTGGTCAGATGGTGTTATTCAGGTAACTATAAAAGACAATAAAGTAGCACAAAATCATACAACTATAAGCATATCCGTGTTTTTCCATTAAATCGGAATCTGGTTTATTCAATATTCAAGATTCAGTAGCTACAGCAGAAATTACCGAATAATGACAAAGAAATTGATCGCCGCGAAATAACAAAGTAAAAAACAAATTTTGCTAATTATAATAAATAGTGTAATAACCTAAATTAATTGAATAATTTACAAGTTCGGTAAGGGCCCAGCGAAAGGTCAGCAACAGCTATTTGAGTGGGCAGATCCAAACTTTCCTCCGATTCATTTTCTTGGAGTTGGCACTGGAACTGATGGGGAAGCGCTATGGACATTTTTTGAAACATACGGTATGATGATGATGAAAAATTGTTTTAAGAAAAAGATATTTCTTCTCACAAGCAGAAATGCGGAATTTTCTTTTTCATTTTAGAGGTACCACCCATGATTTTGATAAGGTCATAATGATGCCTTAATTTTCGTTCGGAAGAATGGTTTACATATTTACAATGCACGGTAATACATGCACGGTAAGGTCATGTTTCATATCCAAAATAATTATGTCTTTGAAACCCTATAGAAAATATGTACCTATTTGCGACTAACCCAGCGAAACCAGGAGGAAATAACATGTACGATGGGTCATTGATTTCACCAAGATCGGGAAAGACATTTTTCTCCATCCAAGCTTGCGGAAATGCCAGAGTCGCACTTGGAACAGAACCCATGGTAAGTTACTGGGTGGGATTATACTATTTAAGAACTTACAACATATTGCCTTATATACATGATTAATACTAAAGGTACATAATTGCTAAAACTTATAACCTGCGACGTTGAAACTTATTGATATGGTTAGGTAGGCGCTATTCAGTGCATGTTTATATATTCAACGAAGATTGTGCAGAGACATCAAAATCATATTTAAATGTAATATCCATTTTAATTTATTACATCAGGGTTTCAGTGGAGATGAACCTTATTTCATAGACATCAGTTTAAATAACAACACAGAGACTCACATAACGAAGGGATTCGGCCCGCCCGCAGTTATACAGTCCACACCCAACATCCTGGACTGCAATTCGGCTCTGGACTTCTGGCTCTCTTGGACAGAAAATAGAATAGCAGTGAGTCTCTAATGGTATAATATTCTCCATATGTATGTTGCGAGATGCCCCGCAGCATCCTACGTAAGTAGCTCATAGTCCGCTTATCTCGCCCCCGAATCTTTCCGCTTTATATCTCAGGACCTTTTGATTTAATTATTTCTCAGTTCATAACTGTGCCTCCGCTGAGATTAGATGTACTCTAACATAGGAAAAAAAATAAAGTTTGCAGCCAAAGTTCCAGAAACTTCTTATGGTCTTTCACAATGTCCTAAAGAACGATTGTGGAAATATTACATCATACATTTGTACAATTATATTACACAAAGCTTGGTCTTGGATTTACACCCGGAATGTTTCCTGTTATAACCTACAACGCGACCTTCCCAGGAGAATTTAAGAAGTTCGAAGCCGTCGGATTTTACAACGACCATGAAAATGGGGCCTTATTTGCTGTTATGGACAATTCAGGTGAAGAATTCTATTACCTAAATACTTAAGTCCTGGATACTAAAACACGCTGAATAACAACATTAATTCAACGAGAACAGAAGGTGTTTTGTAGAATTTCCTATCTCCTGTCATTGCTCAGATTTGTGTATAACTTTTAATTGGTGCAGTTGCAGGGATATTTTCCGCTTTTCGTTGCAGGTGACCAAGCATACATCCAAACCTATGACAATTATGTTGATCAGAACACATGGATCACAGTCAAAAACGAGTTCTACAAATCGTTTAAACTGAAGGCATGTTCCGATGCTTATATCTCGGCGACTAAAGGTGAGCTGTTGAAGTTAGTTAGCAAGAAAAATTGGCGAATCAGTCAGTTGTGTACTCCATAACTTCGGAGATTTTTGCTACTAATAAAATACAAATAATGGAAATGGAAGATACATCTAGCCGTAGAAATACAATGGGCGATAAATAAGCTCTTTATTTTAGGTCCTGGTGAAGATATTGAGTACCAGTTAGTTTTAGGAACGGGCGGAAATCCAGATCAGATTGCCGCAATTAAAACTGCCGAAGGAACTATAGTCAACTTTACTGTATCAGGTAATAATTGCATTGTTAAAATAAAATTGTACTTTTTTCATTACAAATGATCTTGTTCGGGTATCAAAATTGCTCGCTGGGTCTTTGAAATAAAATGCCAACATTACAATGTGTATTACAATGGGTATCGAATGTGTCATTAAATAAATGTTTCATTTGCTTACAATAAAGGTGGATTGTTGAGTTGTGACGAATCGAGAGAATTCTGGGTGTCCTGGATGGATGGGGTGTTAAGGTTTGGCAGAGGTCATCACATTAATGAAGATAGTAAGACTTACTGTCTATTCTTTTTAAATAACTGTGTTTTTGTGATCCTAAAATGACAAATGACAAAATACCAGAAGTGTACTAGAGTTTGCCTGAATTAGCCACGTTTTACGGCACATTCCGTGCTTTAGCTAATGCAAAATATTTTGTCTGCAAAAATGAATGAAAGGATACTGATAAGATATGTCGTCCACCCATTCTTCCCATCTGTGATTCCTCTAAAAACTACTGATCGCACATATTCGACATTCCTGAATTATGTAATCTTTTAATGCACTTTTGCAGTTATTATCATTGGCTTGGACGCGGCTCCATATCCTGTCAACGCCATTAATATAGCCACGGGTAACAAGCAATACGGAACATGGATATTTGAAATGGACAGTGGTAACTTTTGATTGTGTATTTACAACACAAATTGAAAGAGTAGTAATAACGCTTTTTGTTGAATATCTGGCCTCAATCGGCTCATTATTCAACTTATGATGTCTATCTACAAGCTAATCCTTCCCTAAGTGGTGGATATTTAGCTGGTCTGTTTGTGTAGCTTGAGTATTGGCGGGGTGGTTGCGTATGCCCTTAGTACAACACTCATTTGAAGACACTCACTTAAAACAACTTCTTATAGTGTGCATCAATGTGTCTTGAATAGAATAATTCTCGACGGGTAACAAGCAATACGGTACATGGATATTTGAAATGGACAGCGGCAACTTTTGATTGTGTACTCGCAACATAAATATGACGGATTCTATTCATTGCCTGACGTTTGAAGTTAATAAAAAGTGATTTTTTTGTAAAAAGTAAAACCGTGAAATGAAACATTTCTAAAACAAACAACACGATAATAATTATTTATACTGTCTTAGTAATAGTTGACTTTTCAACTCTTCTTGCAGGCGATGAAATAATTACAAGCACAGCAAATACTCAACCAACGCTTATAAAATTGAACCCTGACGTAACAGGATTTTATGTAAGAATAAAGGGTTCTAATGCACAAGTAACGTTGTCTGAGGTGTATGTAACGGATGCGCCGGGCGACACATTCATATTTGGAGATGGAGATGCCACCACTTTTACCATAAGAGATCCTAGTAAGCATCTTCTTTCAGCCTGATATGAAAGCGTTAATCTGTAATTCATTTATAAATTAGTTTCAGTTGAAGTGTAAAATGAAGGAAACTTGACAAAATATACTTTAAATGTTTACTTTACAGGTGGAAATATACTTGCACAAAGTGACTTATATTTGCCTATCGACCCTGTCTATCTGACGGACTTTTGGATCACATGGAGTGATAGTAAGTTCTACTTTTTTAGACTTTATTCCTAAAGGTCGTAGGCTCTATCATCTTGATTTTAAATACTTCTTTCGGATGGACTTGTGTCAAAAAGAAAAAATAGTTAATCTAATATTTCCCGAGGAAACTTACTTAACACAGAGTTTCTTTGTATTTTTATTCAGCAGAAAAAATCTGAATTTTGGATTTATTCCACATTGTTGCACTTTTAAATGGAGGACTCCAGCACTAAATTCTTTCAGTGAAAATATAGCACATTTAACAGACCTAAAGGAAATGTTAAAACGGGTATTATCAACTCACAAAACCTGTATTTGCAGCAATGACTGTATGATAAGAAATGAATTATATTTCCATTATAGATAAGTTAAACGCTGGTTATGGTCGACTTATCGGTCAAAATCCCATTCTTGATGATGGACTTGAGCGCAGCTCCAACGCTGCCTCTGTACAGCTGGCTGGACCAGCCGAGTTTGTTGCCCTCGCAGAAATAGGTACGGTGATAGAGACAAATTCGTTCCTGTTAAAACAATCAACGAAATTAAGAATAGTTTCCACAGTTCCTTAAATATTTAAATGTCGAATGATGAATAGATTACTAATTTAACATTCAAAATCTACTATAAAATTTGAGCTGCTAAATATTCAAAATTCATCATAAAATTTGACCTGCTTAATTATGCTGAAAGAATTGCAAACATCCTTCACAAAACTGTAATATTTAAGGACTAGTCACTTGATGTCTATTTTCTATCCTTCAGGTTCTGAGTCACAATTTATAACTAGGCATGAACCAGGATTTAACGCTTCCTACGATCACTTCTGGTACCATTTGAGAAGGTAAGTAAAGTTTAAGTTTACACACCTGATAGCTTCACAAATTTCATGTTTTGACAAAAGGTTTTTCCCCCTGTACTTTGTAATCCTTATCAAATTGTTGCATTCACAGGAGAACAACGCTGTTATTTGGCGTGTGTGCTTGCAAGGCAGCTTCATTGATACTTAGTCCAGTACCAAATGACATTTCCTTGCTATCAACATACAGAATCCAAATAGGAGGTCTAAATAATGATATTCTACAGGTGGGTAATAAACTATTTCATTGTATTTTAATGTTGTGATAAAACGGCCCAGTGAGGTGACAGGTCCTGGTATCATAATATCTCCGATAACGAGTACCGTTTACCGAAAGGACGTTGACATTTCTCCACATTACTTCTTGTTGAAAAGACAACTTTCCAAATTAAACCTTATATTTTACAAAAATACACAAATTAAATTATGCGATACACTATTTTCTCATACTGTACGATGAATACATTACTCGGGTTAGAGAGTTCGTTCAAAGGTGTTGATGACCTTACCACACTATATTTGCTGAAATAGGTTTATGCTGGAACAAAAGTTGCCTCATCCTACACGCCAGGTATTCTGGATTGCAACAAAGAAAGGATATTCTGGATAACATGGAGCAATAGAGCTCTTAACATTGGAACAGGTAGGTAACAGATCAATTTCCATAATGATTTTAAAATATTTTTGTGCACCGAGGTCCATTTTTGGGGGCCTCTGTTTTGGACTAGGGGTGACTCTGTCCATGGATCTCAAAGCCAGGGTGCTGTCGCTGGTGTGCTTACTAACTTGCAATAACCTGATGTAAATATTTGTCCTTTTGGATTGGAATCACTAACCGCTTCGAGTTCAAAATAAGCACACTTAAATTTTGTGCAGGTGTTACTTTATGTAAGTAGCAGTCAGCATGTCTCTAAAATGTATGATGTGCTTCTAATGTTTGGCCTCTGTATTTCATTTTCCAAACAATAACATTTTACGCTGTGTCTTTCCCTTTAGCAATGACGCAATATGTATTACTATTGTTTCCAATTGAGAAGACATGAACGAAAAATGTCTCCTGTTATCTCTGCAATATTTATTTCTGTCAGGAAATATCATTGGTCAAAATGTTTTGTTAAATGTTGCTGATTTACCAAGAGCCATTCCCGTCAATGCTGTGACATTCGGCGTCGGGGGTAACCAGGTTGCTACATGGAGGGTGTCGAACAATCAAGGTAACCATGACAACTCACTATATTTAATCCATAAAGCAAGATGGATATTTAGTTTTGACATCTTAGGTTAAGAAAATTCTCACCATTGTAAGATATCTCTCAAATAATAGTTTGAATTTGATGCCTAATTAGGCAAATTTGTGTAAGTAGAGAAACAGAACTAAATAAGAATGGCCCCAAATAATTTTATCATAAAATGTCAGATAACATTGGGACAGTACCTGTTTTACATAAAATGTAACATTGTAATATTGTCAGGTTGTAAATGAGACAAACACTTGGTTTAGTAAAGCAGCCATGCTTCTCGGTTTCGGCGCTGAGACTTGGCAAACAGTAGGTGGCGCTGGCTGACACCGTGACTTGATAACTAACAGCTACAGAAATTATATAAATGTCTTACACTATATCTGACCGGTATGTGACAACTTTTCTGTCGGCTACAGTACTGTCGTTTGATTTACAGAGCCTCTCAGTTCAGGTGGAGGGGGTAACGATCAAAGCGACGAAAACTCCAGTGGAGATGGCGGATTGTCTAGTGGTGCCATAGCAGGTTCATTCATAATATTTATTTATTAAGACAGAACATTCACAACCTTTTGAAGACACAAATGTTCACTGTGTTGAAGTCATTAAATCCATACTGTGCCGTTGACGTGAATAAAAAACGTTCCTGTGTGCCAGGATTAGTAGAATTTTTCTGCCTTGCCAAAGTAGACCGCTCTGAAATGACCCAAAGATATATTTTATAATGCCAAAAGGTTTATAGTATTGTTTGTGAAGGCATGTTCGCAATTTACTTTTTTCATTATAAAAAGTTTTGTCTTTCATTGCTAAAGGTATCGTTGTTGGAGTTTTACTGGGAGCAGTGGTTATCGGAGGTGTAGCGTATGTTGGTCTCAAGGGTGTACCAGAACCAGTAAAGAACGTATTCAGTTACACTAGAGAAGCTGTGGATGCAAATCAACAATTTCAACATACAAATATGGATTCTCCAATGCCCGGACCGAGTGATGGTGTGTAGCTAGAAATATGCATGACGAAATATGAGAACAATTGCACATCACATAAGTACACTGAAACATAAAAAATCTTCTCAACGATTTGCCATCATCACTAAGGTCTTTCAAATTAACTATCACATTGATGACTGAGAAATTCATTGTGGATATGGTGGTTTTCATCATAAACTAGTTTTTCTCGGACGAAACTTGCATTCAAACAATGTTCTTGAATGATGTTAAATCGTGCTTTTAGAAAGTGTAATACCATTAATCATTACACAGGAATCGTATCAATTGTGTACATAAGGGTATTTTAGGGAGCTCCCGTAAGGTACCGTGTTAAAGTTCTGATACGAACTTTGTGCACTGTTGTGCAAAATTATTATTTCATTTGACCAGCCTTTCAGAAATATTTAGTACTCAGGATATATTTTTGACACATTATTTTCAATTTGTATTGAATGAAGATGTCTTTCAATTTACAATTCAAAGTTCAAGATTTAGACAAAATACATGTATCGTCTCTACTTCATTGTGTTGTACTTTGTTTTGCATGCTAAACATTTACATGTCTTATTCATCATTATTTTTAAATGATAGATTATAAATTATTAAAAAGTATTTAGTTTTCATACTCAAGTTTTAACTTATATTTAAAAAAAATTATCTCTTACTTTGTTGCGCCATCAAGGAGACAAGATCAAATAATTACTAACCAATAATGTAAATAAATTTATACTCATGTTTTCGCGTTATATTTTGCTTGCGTAGAATACAAAATTATGACTTAGCCCCATTTAAAGTATCACTATTTTTGTCTGGACCCGATCGATAATTGGTTTAAAAAGGCATAATAAAAAACCATAACTTCTGTAAATCCTGATAACGCACATATTGAGGAACATTTAGGCCAATTAGATATTGAAGATAAAACAAAATGGTCACATTATAATATATAATTACCTGGCTAGAGTACTTGGTTTTCAAGTAGAACTGGTTGCCACAGAACATGACATTACAACTGGTAGTGGTATTACTGGGTAAGTTTTTTTCCGAACACTGAATTTTGCAATTGAGAAGGGACATAATTGGCCATTCCGTGTGTGAAAAATATCATTGTATTTTGCATTTAGAAGACTAGGTTGTTAGCTCTTTCAAAATGTGAGAATGATGAAGAAGATTATTAAGAAGTCGTGTCGCGAAGCTGTGGTTTATGGTTCAAATTATATTGTCTGTCGAGCTTACTTCAAAATGCTCTAAGAAATAAACGAAGCTTAATAAATAGAAGATATTTCACGGTGAATAGTTTGAAGTAATTATTAGATTATAAACTCTGGAATTTGTGCTAATGATCTGTTTTCTAGCAGTCTTTGTCCAAGGACTCCACAGTACAACATTAGAAGATGCCACAACAAGTTAGTAAAAGTGAAAAGGGATGCTCTAAATGTTTATTACAGTATAACTTTAATACCTAGTAGTTGTAACATCACATGCAACTGTTGAAAGTCAATTTTCTCATGGCCAGAATGAAGGCTTTACATGAAAATAAAGAAAAATTCTATGTTTAAATAATTGCATATTCATTCTGTTTGTACGCTTTAATATAAAATACCTGGATGTTGAATATTGCAGGTGATTACAGTGTTATTCTGACTCCAACGGGAGTACAATATGGGATCGCAACCCTGACAGTTTCACTAAGAACGGGATTTCTATTCGGTTTGAGATGCCAGGATGCTATAATAGGAATAACTTCTATTCACGTAAGTGTGAACGTTTCATGCTAAATCGGAAAGGTGTAACAAGGCGAATGTGCACCAAGTAAAAACGATATGTTGTGTATTATTTGTCCTAATGGCAAACCAATAAACCACAGTGCAAGCAATTTCATGGCACGCGCTTTTGCCCTGAAACTGCCACTAAGTGTGAGCCCATAGTGTAATGGTTAGCGTGAAGTGCTGCTGCGCAGGCGGCCCGGATTCTATTCCCGGATAGGGTAGAGATGTTGGACAGTGTCTCAGTAAATCACAGCCTCACCAGACCAAGGTGTAAAATTGGTACCAGCCCTATGTGGAAAGAACAGGAACAATTGTGCGTGACTCTATGGGGATGTTTAGATGCTGCCTGATGAAGACTTGTGACTTGTGCGAAAATGTGCTGATATTGTAGTGTGCTCAGTATTGAGTCCTAATTTTTGTTGGGTCCTAGATCATTGCTATTTTTGTCATTGACAGCCCGATGGAACTCAGAACGCCACAGAGATTAATTTTGGAACCGATGCAAATGATAAGATTGAAGTCAGAAATTTATTGAACAATGAACTGTTGTACTCGGTGAGATTTTCTATGAAATTGAAACCCCTCGAGTATATTTACCAGAGTATATAAAAGTAACATTTCCTTTTTTCAATATTTTGTATTATAAACATTTCACCTCTCAGTTTAAAATCGTAAAAGAATTAAGCCGAAGTTCAGTTGATTCTTTATTTCTGTCTTTTTGAACAGGCTCCGCAAAGTGGTCAGGTACTAAACTGTTATATCTTCAGTTTCTTCTGGGTGTCCTGGAAAGACGATGCATTATCTGTCGGCATAGGAACCTATTCCACTATCAATATTGGAGCAAATGTAAGATTTTTATACCTATTTCTTTTTTCCAAGTTCTTGAGCAGAGAATTCTATGTGTGCAGAGCGTTGGGGTGCAATAAAAGAATCATTTCATACTTTTATTAATGTGTATTTTGCATTCACAGAATAGATGCGAAAAGCATGTATTTTCATCTCTATGATCGTTTTAGTGCAAAAGATGTGATAAATTTGGTCTTAAGCCGAACATTTCTGTATAATCGAACATCCTTCTTTGCATTTCAGGCCTGAATTTCAAAAACAAAGAGACCACAGAAGAATAAAACATTAAAAAAATGAGATAGATGTAGAAACTCTGTAAAAAATTTTAAATAACTTCACAAGAGTTTTTTATTTTGTGTACAGACCCTGTTTGCAATTCAACCGGTGAGTAACCTGTGGCAAGATGTGTCCACTGTGGATTTCTCGTCCGGAGTGGACCAATCAGCGCATTGGTACGTACCTGAAGGTCAAGGTAATCATAAAAAATGTAACGTTAGATAGTGGATAGTGTCCCATTGAGAAATTGAACATTTTTCACATGCATTTGGCGTTATCTGAATTGCTCGTATATTGTGATCTTTTAATTTTCCCATTGCATAAGTCAAGTTTCGCAATCTCCAGGGGACCAGTGGGACCAGACTGCTATGTGGCAGAAATTCTCAAACAATTTCACAATTTCGAATCAAAAGTATTTAACTGCTTTTGCCGAATTCAGTTCTGGTCGAAAATTTTAACAATCATAAATTTTAAACTGTATTTTAACTGTGTGTACACCTGATTGAAAGTTATCAGAAAAACTGAAACGAACTATATTCATGATACATTGTGAAATAGACATTCTCATTACATCAATTTTTATCACTTTTGTTTTACGTCCTTCAGAATAATGAGTAAAATTTATTTATTTTTTGGAGAAAGCCTGATTGTTCTAACGCCATCTGACGACACTGTTAACCGCATATGGAGACGAGTTGACCACCAGGGGGGGGGGTTTGTAGTCTTTCAAGTAATAGACTTTGCCTTAAAAGATATAAAAACGTTTAACTTGAGTATTATTCATATCTATTATCAGGATCGTGTACATACAAGTAACAGGAATTCAGTCTTTGTTTTCAATGAGCATTTCCATGGCTTTTTTTCTTGACACATGCGCCAGTTTTCATAGCAATGAAGTACTTACATGTGGTTACCTATCCGCCATTTTGCATAAAGCCTAACATTAAAACCACCAGCCTTCCGTCTCGTTTGTGAGATATCAGTTTTAAAATTGATGAGTTTATTTTGCTTCATTCAGGTGAAGAGTTTAGATGACGTCAGAATATGGCTGGGCCCTGTCAGAGATGCGAGATTCTATGAATTATATATCAAGAAGGACCCAAGTGGAACCAACTACGTAAGATATATTTTAATCTGAACGGTTTACACTCTTTTCTTTGCTCAACTGCAATTTTGTTCAGAGTGGCTAAACTGGGTCTTCCTTAGCAATGTGAATTTTGTGACATTAGACTGTCGCATTGGAAATTTTATCCTTGTATCAATTTAAACAGCTCCCGAAATTGATTTCATTTGGGACAATAGAATTCCAAGTTGTGCCTTTAACTCAAACAAAAATACATATTCATTCCAAAACGAAGAGCCGTGACCAGCCATTTCATCCTCTGATCTACTCGCACATAATGGGATGCAAATATCGTCATGATGTTTAATGGCCTTTTCAAAAGCAACGTTTACTGATTTCCATTTTAACTATTTGCTTGATGTTTTTCTCATGATTTCAGGGAGTTGGTCTTAATAAATGCGGAAATGCAATGGGTCAGCTCCAAATTACAATGATCCATCAATGTTAGACGACAAACAATATAAACAGTTTTGGGTTTCATGGTCAGATTCTAAAATCAGGGTATTGTTCAAATTTTCTCATCACCTCCTGAAATTTCTATCAATTTGGAAATGTACAGAAGAAGAAGAAGAGAATAGACTTTCAAGCTGTTCACGTTGTTCCAAAACCGATAGAAATTTCACCCTCTAGCAAAATCCTGTCATTTTAATTAAATTTTCCAATTTAATATTTGACAGCAATTTCATACAGATCTCAAGTTATTGTGCACATAAAATCTTGCAATAAAATATCAATTTTATTCCAAAGATTGGCAAGGGATTAGCCATAGGCCAGCAGGAGTTATTTTTTCTACACGGATCAGGATTTTGTCCCCATTCATTTCCTCGGAGCTGGAACTGGAAGTACTACGGAAGGATCATGGGTCCTTGACACATATAGTAAAGTGTTGACGCAAAATCTAGACATTGTTTCTGGGCGCCATACTACAATTGAAATTAGTAAATTGATTACCTTTCAGTTTCAGCACTACCATCTGGCAAAATATATCTGTTTTCAAGCAATAGATTTCCGTCTGGAAGTGGTATATTTCGAATTGTATACAATTAACAGTACACTGAAGAAAAATATACTCCTGTCACATGGGTATATTTTCACTTTTCCCACCATATGGCGGGAGATTGCACATGGCCTGTCACATGACTGGAAGTCATGTGACCTGTGATGTCATAATCCAAACACTATAAATTAGCTTGCACATTCCAAAGTAAGCCATTGGGTATTGGTCTCAGACCAACAACATGTCACTGCGCCTCAGAGTTCTACTATTGTGGACATTCATTTAGTGAATGTATTGAGTCACTTCAAGAGCTTGTTGAACATCAGAGGCAATAAAACTGTTAATAAATTGTATCGGAAAAATACTAAAACACCAAATATACGGTTCTGTAAATTTTCTTCAGGGAGGTTGCTATGCGTAGTCAGGTAACTGGGGGCATTAAATAATCTTGGTAGGTGTGCAGAGTCATTTTAAGGATCGTTAGTTTCTGAAGAATTAACTGTTAATATATCAACTTCAACACCTGCATTGGAGTTAATACCTTGTTAATTGCACATGGGTCTGTACAACCAAAGAACCCAGTGTCAGCTTCTGCCAAAATGCTACAAGACAGAAGTCACACACGCGACACTCCTTTTGAAAATTATTCTTACTTTGGTTACATAATGTCTCCGTGAAAACTGGACTTGTCTTTAATACTTAATTTTGTCACTGATGAGATAGTAACAAAATTGTTTTATCTAATTTCAGAAAACATTTACGTTTTTGCAAGTAATCCAGAGAAGCCAAATGGAACCAATGTTTACGATGGATCATTAATTTCACCAAGATCCTCGACCACGTTCTTCAGTGTTCAAGCCTGTTCGGATGTTAGAGTTACACTTGGTAAAAATCCAATGGTAAATATCCACGTTTAAGCTTTATAGTGTTTCCGACAGTGTGCCCAATAGACGTTTTATTTTCTGAAATGTAGATTTTCCCTCTACGTCCTGTGCGTATGAAGCTGTAACTATGTAGGGTGCTGTGAAAATCATATTGGCAAATTTATTGGCAGCTTCTTATCCTTTTAATTTGTTTGGTGTCAAAAAATGTACATGCAAACACATGTTTAATACGTTCGTGAGAGACCATTGTGCCAACTTCTGTGCTGTGTGCAGCATGCGTTGGGATGCTTTACGAATCTTATGAATAGCGCCAGTAAAGCTGCCTTGTATCTCTTATTTTATCTCTCACGTCAGGACTTTCCTGACCACGAAACGATGTATATAGACATAGGGGTTGACAAAAACAGCGATACAAGTATCGGAAAGGGACCCGGAAACTCATCTGTAATAAAATCCACGCCTGGTATCTTAAACTGCGATATTGCTAGACCTTTCTGGTTGTCGTGGTCAGGAAATGAAGTGACAGTAAGAGTACAATTATTTCTTCCATCTTTAGTGAATAAATATTTTTTTAAATGTTGCAACAGAACCATCCTAGATGATTATCTTCTAATAAAACAGGATGGAAAGAAATATGTGATGTGTTAGTACAAGTTATCTGCTATAATCTTATTTGTTAAGATTTCAGTTTTCGAAATATACAGATAACTACCCAAAATATACTAATTGTTTTGCAACAAATACATATATTGCAGTTCCAATTTAATTTTGTGAAGAATTCAATATCTCATGTAGATAAATTGCAATTAAAAATGAATTAGTATTCGAATTGATTTTGGGTGCAAAAATGTGCAACAACAGTATCATCTCTTGTATTTTGCTGTTTTAGCTTGGCGCTGGAATTACACTTGGAGTGTTTCATATTTCGGAGAAGCTGACAATGAGTTTGATGACTATGAAGCCGTGGGATTCTACAATGACCACGAGAATGGGGCTATTTTTTCTGTGTTAGATAATTCGGGTAAAAGCAATATTCTCAGTGTCCACCACAGATGTTGCAGAGATCAATGGGCTGCTAGTTGCTAGTTGGAAGAGTATATCACAGTGTTCTCTCGATTCCGGTGCAAAGGGTAAGTACGAAAACCATAGCAAACATGATGCCCGGTGTACATAGAAGCTACACATCTTATGTAAATTTGCACAAAGTTGTTACAGAGCAGACTTAACACTTGCTTATACCAAGGCACTACAAGCTACTACTTGTCGTAACTCTATTAATGCATGTAGCTTGATATCAAAATCTCAGTTGAAGGTGACCAGGCGTACATCCAAACGTACAACAACGAGGGTGATCGGAACACCTGGATTACACTGAAAAATGAGTTTTACAGAGGTTTCGCACTCAGAGCATGTTCCGATGCGTACATTTCAGTAACAGAAGGTAACAGACATAGAATTTTCTTAACAGTAAGGAAAATTAATAAAACAATAAGCCAAGTTAAATGCAATAGAAAAGATAAGCGTTAAAATGCACACAATGCTATCATTAGTTACAGTGCGATTTTGTAACCCAGGAACTGGTCCAGCTTAGAATAAACGAATGAAATAAGGGCTTATTGTTAGTGTTCAGCACAGTCTGCATTGGGCGAACTACCCCATTATTTATGGGAAAATGTATGTGGATACATGATTTCGTCCAACGGAGTACAAAATACCAAGTAAAAATCATTTTGGTGATTGAGAAATAGTCCGTGGATGACAGCAGTTGGACCAATGCAAATTTTATTGAACTTATCTTCAGCTGCAAAAGCTCTAGTTTCACAAATTCGCACTGGTAATTTTAGTGGGTTTTGTGCTTATTGTGTCATTTTCATTTTTGAGTTCCCGGTGATGAGATGGAGTACGAGTTGATTCTGGGATATGAGGGGAACTCGGATCAGATTGCCTACAGAAAAGCAGGAGTCTCTCGGATAGTGCGAACAGTGAATGGTAAAATACAGTTAACGTTTCTTATGTTTAAAGTGAATTAAACATTTACTAAGTTAAAGAGATTCCTTTCAGAAGCTGTTGTATGATTAGTAGAAGAATTCATGTCAATCCGAGATGTATTACTTTGGCAAGTACTTTTTGACAGTGTTGCACTGTCCTCTTCAGCTTGAAGAATGATTTTGGACCTGAAGGATATTGAAATTTATATGATTTAGAC
>JBCAUI010158311.1:0-17736 GCA_038406195.1 Haplosyllis anthogorgicola
GTGAAATGAATATGTGAGAAGTTATGGGACAAAATGTTGCTATGAGCTTTCAAACCATATAAATTGTGTATTCTGACCTCACAGTTGCATCGGGCATCTTGAAACATGTCATTTTGATGGGTCACACACCTATGTTTCCTTGAAAAATAAGTGAGAAATTTCACTTTTTCCATTTGAGGAAAATTTTGACATGCGTAGCTTTGATGGAAGTATGGGGTTGTGACCCCCTCATTAGAATTGCCTGGACAAAAGAATGTCTGTTCTGAAGGTTTAAAGCAAGTCCAGACAATTCTAATGAGGGGTCAGAACCCCATACTTCCATCAAAACTACACATGTCAAAATGAAAAAAGTGAAATTGCTTGTTCACTTTTCAACTAAACATAGGCATGTGACCCATCAAAATGACATGTTTCGAGATGCCCGATGCAACTGTGAGGTCAGAATACATGATTTATATGGTTTGAAAGCTCATAGCAATGTTTTGTCCTATAACTTCTAACATATTCACCTCACAACTTGCAAAAAAGGTCATGGTAGGTCAGCTCAACAATGCGGACAAAGCTCAACAACTTTTTTCAAAATTTGAAATTGCACATTTTGTTAAATAACTCAATCAAATATGCATGCATTCCCTCCAAACCTTCAGAACAGATGTTCTTTTGTCAAGATGATTCCAACAAGGGGTCACAATCTCATACTTGCATTGAAATTACACATGTCAAAATTTTCCTGAAATGGAAAAAGTGAAATTGCTCGTTCACTTTTCAAGTAAACATAGGCATGTGGCCCATCAAAATGATGTGTTTTGAGATGTCTGACACAACTGTGATGTCAGAATACATGATTTATATGGTTTGAGAGCTCATAGCAACAATGTTTACCATGCCAACAACTACAACTACAACTACGACTACAACTACAACAACTACATGGTGATTGAAAAAGCACAGCTTACTTTCAGCTGTGCTAAAAAACAAGAATAAAAACATTACATAAATATAAAAGAAATTATCCGTACCTGTTCCTGTCAGCAAGCCTACAATGAAATAAAAGAAATGGTCATTAATATTTGTGCATTTTAAAGTAAACATTACAGTGAAATAAACACTGAATAGAATATGATTTTACAACAAACTCAGAATCAGTCTTACCGCACATTTTTATTTCACAGTATAGCCATCTTATCGTTGGATCAGTCGTATAACACCAAGGACCCATAGGTTCATGGTCAGGATTACGACAATAGTTGTGTACATCAGTTAGGTTGTCTTCCGGAAATCTGAGAATAAAAGCCAGAACATTATGGAATCATTCTGCGTACAAATGTAACCACAGATACATAACGTTATGTGCTTATGATATAATCAAGAACAAAATTTTTCACTCTCATCTCATCTTTTAAAAAGTTACAATTAGCTTCTACAGTGACGTTTGCCATTTTAATTTTCCACAGATCACACATTACTTACTATTGCCACCAAATAACTCTCAGTTATTAAAGGACTGTGGCCTTTCTACTTGCTGTGGTATCCAAATAAATTTACTATTTTCAGGTGGGAAAACAGATCATGAAATTACTCTTAAAAGTTAATTGCCCCGCAGCCATTAGCACAGCAGGAAATTCAATTGTTGCGGGACGCAAGATCTGATTAAGTATTTTAATACTCGTTTCTTACTCTGTTGTATCGTTCCTTGAATGTTTGTGTGGGAATTGTGAATCCCACCTCTGACACGTTATACCATTCTCGGTTTTATTCACAGTTCCGACATATCCCTGATCATCCACGGTTTGCTTACATTCTGGAAATAACATTAACATTAGGTGAGGAATCGTCTCGTCTTCAAATTCTAAAGAAATACTGAGAATGGTCCGCATTTAGAACCTCTTTTTACAGTTGTTCTTTATTTTTGTTTCGCTGATAAACTTTTAAACATTCTATTTGTACCAAGTTCACTCAGACAAAAGTTCTTTTCTAATTTACCACATGGTGGAATTTCGCAGATCTCGTTGATTATTCGGCCCTGTTTATTAGTTAGGCACCATGCTCCCAGCGGTAAATTGTTCGGATTGCGACATTTGTTTTCCGCAGCAGATATAGATGCATCAGGAAAATTTTCATCTGAAATTTGGAGAAGAAACGCCAGTATAGTAAACTTGTTGCATATTCGAAAAACCATCTCTACAAAAAATTAAACGAGAAATAAAGTAGGAGGTTAACACGCACTTGTTGTGAGGAGTAGTGGTTAATGCTGATTAAAAGAAGAATACATATATTTTAATATGTAAAAATCTTTAAAAGCACCGTATTTCCTCTAATCATGTAGCAGGTGTCAAGACCAAGTTTTTAGATGGCGGAGCTTTGATTAAAAATAATCTATCATAATATTTAGCAAATGTTATTGTTGCAAACATCAAATTTTACAATTAATACAGATCATGCAATTATTGGAAAAAGTTAAGGCCCTCAACAACTGAATTTCATGCTGAGCTAATGATAAGCTTATGGTAAACTTTTGATAAGGGCTCTACGATGATTTCTTGAACTGAAAATTCAATGTAATGGAGGCCAACACCGAAAATATCTTCCTATGAGTGAAAGTGACATTCAGAAGAATGACTCCAAGCTTTACAGCAAAGAAAAATTTAATCCTTTTTGTTGTGAAAGAGAGGGGCGTCATAATTAAAGGGGGTGCTCTGATTAGATTAAAAATGTTATAGAACACCACGTTACCCGTAAAATTATATTCTGCAGCATAATCCTTCCAAAACAGACAAGTGGACCCCGTTATCGTGGTATCGATAGGACCAATGTAGTCTGTTCCTCTACTGGTACCTCTACATTCTGAAATGGTGTTACAGAATAATTTAAGATAGAACTAACTTTGGGCACAATGGATGTTATTCACTGCCAATAGAAATGTACTTACGATTTACTGGAGCCTTATGTTTTGCACTATCTACAACAAAAACACAGTTTCTTATTAATAGTAGATCCTAATTATTCATGAATCCAACTCAGTACATTGTTTCAAGAGACTTTACAAGTTATAAAAATACAGTGAAACTTACCATGGGCAACCATATTTTGCAGGACCACCCCACCATCCATGACCACAATACTTGCCACTTATTAAATTTTACATAATTTGGACATGTCTTCTCATAGACGACCATATAGCCTTCAAAACTGAGGTGGTCGCCCAAGACAACTTTTACTGCATACAGCAGCCATAATGTTTACTTATCAATCCCCTTTTTTATAAACAAAGATACAAATTAAAAGGGTTTACGAGTGTGCAAACTTAGTGCATCAACCTACCGCAAATATCCATTTCATCCGAGTTATCACCACAGTCATCAACTCCGTCACATTCCTTATCCCGAGATACACAGATGTGGTTGTCGCATTCAAAATGGTGTTCGTCGCAGCGAGTGTAGCCTACAATAGTAATGTTTGATGAAGTTGAAATGCCGCATTTGCTTTCAGCTGAAGTTACTTTTGGATGGGTCTTAGGCGAATCCTATCAGACCTACTGGCGAAAAAATTTCATGGTCTAAGCTTTTCACATAACTTCTGCGCCAAATATGAAATGTGTTAGTGTACATGTGGGTGGTTTTTTTTCTTTTTTACATTTCCGCATAAAACAAGCCGCTCTTTCGCGAGGAATGTTATTTCTCAGTTACAATACCGGTGCATGTTTGTCACTTATTACCTGGACACATAGCAATATTGCAGTACGCCCACTTGTGTTGGTCGTCACCCTCCACAAAGCACCACGGCCCGCCTGGTTTACGATCAGGATTACGACAGCTTCTGCCAGCTGCTTCTAGACTATCGTCGGGAAACTCGAGCAGACCAATGTATGGTGGCCGGGCAAGCTGTTCTAAAACTGAAAGAAGACGGATGAAGCTATAAGAAGCCACTGTTTCAATTAGATTTACAATAGGGAAACAATCAGGAAGATAGTTTTCTTAGCCAAAGGATAACATACTGGGGAGTGCATTTATTCCAATTTGAAAGGAATGTTTTGTTTTTGATGACGTGCATTTTGATGGCTTACATCAGCTACTCTGCTGAGATGACTGTTATGCAAAATGACAAACAAACTGAATACGTACGCTCAGAGAAGTCAGCATCACTCCACGCTTTACATGGACGGCCATCGTGTGTGTAAGTTGTATTCCCCATGTAGAACTCTCCCAGATTGGTTCTTAAACAATTGTGACCTACAGTAATGAAACTCACGTGCATGGAAAATGGACAATATATAATCATATCAACGTAAGAACAAATGTAGAAACAAGGGATCTCAAACACATTGTTCAATCAGGGAAAATGAAAATGACTAATTTTCACTAGGCATTGAGCTGTAAGGTAACAACTATTATGTAACCAAACATTTTTCTGCAATTTGACTTCTGTTTAAAATTAACTAATGTCAACTGGTCTGGAATTGTTATCTGTAACGGCTCATGTGTTACAATGTTTTAAGCTAAAGGGATTTGTTCCAGTCCTGTTTAAACATGTTTAAATGTCTCGAGGAACGGTCCATCCTTTCGATGGGTATTTACACTGTTGACACCGTCTTTCATGTTTTCCTGGAGAACAAACTTACTACAAGCGGTAGTTTCGTCAGTTCCGTCTCCACAATCATTGTTTCCATTGCACACATCATCAGTATCCACGCAGTGTCCATTTTCACACTCATAACTGTTTGCATCGCATGGTTCTGTAATTATGAATTGAACAATTAATTTCATTTTGATGACAAGATAACATGGCAAAATACTGTTAAAGTTTGTGTATATTCCGAATAGTAAGAAAGTTTTCTAACTTACATGCACGGGCGCGCGTGCGTGCGTGCATGTGTGCATGTGTACACACACACACACACACACACACACACACACACACACACACACACACACACAGCGATCATCACTGTGACTTAGACCTGAAAGTCCAAATCATCTCATTACAGAAAAATACCTAAATCTGAGCATGGTCCTTCTGTAAACCTGACATCATCCATGGTGGTGTCACTTCTGAATGATCGGCCTTTGATTCCTTCAAACAGGAAAGAATAGGTTCCGGGAACTATATTGAAGTTTAACCGACGCCAAATTCTCCTTTGGCTCCACCGTTCAGTACCTGCAAGGTAGACAGCATGCCATTGGTTATACTTTGGAAAGATATTCTCGGAATACCTGTGAACATTGTCACCACGTCCGCTTCTCCCAACTCCCATACGAGCCAAATTTTCATTCGATTAAAATGGATTATTCACAGTATGTTTGTAAGCTCTTACCCATCGTTCTCACAAAGCTATTCCCGTAGTACTTGTATATAATGAACCTATCGATGTCTCTTCCGTACATCATGTAGTATACTGACAGACAATGGGTTGTGCTGATGTTCACCTGAGGTGAATACACTCTGGCTATATCCCCTTCTTCGAACCCAGTTGCTTCTGTCAGTAGATAGTAGCCTGCAACGAATTTCATAAATATTTGGATCAATCCGTAGTTTTTCGTAGGTCCAATGTTATACAGCATTTTTATCTTTCCATTTGGTCACAACGCGCTCAGAATACACATTCTTATTTTAAATAGTTCATAATTTGGCCATGAACAAATCTAATTCTTCTAAACTTTTCTGTCAAATGTTACCGAAATTACTGTAAAATGGTAGGATGCTGCGTTTGGCAGTTTTACCATTTTCATCTCCAGTGGTGTGGTCATTTTTAGGCCCAGTGTATGTGGATATGGTAGCAGTGTTCCATCTTAACCACTGAAATTTGTCACCATTATTCACGATCTTGTAGCCACACATGAAAGGATCATCGAAGTTGCAGTTCACATCGATATCTACAAACAAGAAAATTGTCACTTGAGTACTTGCAGGGACCAGGCCGATAGGTCTAGCACAATCAGCAATTAGCCAATATCAGACCTTTCTTTGTTCGATTTATGACCAAAAATCGTTGAATACGTTACCGCAAGGGATGGTTTCATCTTCACCGGCTATGCAATCGTCACGACCATCACACGACTGAATTTTCGCTACACATCCGCCTGATGGGCAGGTAAATTGATTGGAAGCACAATCTGCAACCGAAGTAGACAATTTACAATAAATATACAAACTCAGTAACATAATTACAGTGGGTCTCGGATAAAAGGAACTCGTTTTGGTGGAAGTTCCGTTTATCTGGAAGTTATACTTTATTTCCTTTATTTAATTTAATAAAAAATCATCTTAGTAGGATTTATTTTGTGTGAGAATTTCTGCGCAAACGACGTTCCATGTGGACATTCGCCCGGATAAACTTACCACAATATGGAATATCGCAATAACCCCAACCACCAGTGAGATCAGTGTAACACCAGGGTCTTTCTCCACCATTTGGATTTCGACAAAAATTCTTCATACTCTATAATTTAAAGTTGCTTTTTGAGACAGGTACCATCAAAGGTCATTTTACATGTGGGCAACTCACATAATAGATCTATATTGTTTTAGCACTCTTTAATATATTATGTTATTCACCTTTTGATCCTCATCAGGGAATATTAACGCAGTTTCTCCAGTGTAATCTAAATTTAGGTCAGACCATCTCATGCAATGTTTTCCTGTACTTGTGACAGAGACATTTCCTTTGTACGCTTCTCCTTTAACTGACCTTGAACATTCAGAATCTACAACAAACCACACGATTTATAAAAATAACAAGTATTTAAACTCTGCACGAATGGTTCCAGTCTTTGTTGTTCACTGTTGGATTATTACAAGAATTATTACGAAGTTTAGGGAAGCATCTTTTGCCTTAGGGAGAAGTAGTGAATTCCTTCTTCATCGTTAATTCTTAACTGTAAACTCAACACTCGTTAACTGACAACGAGATTCCTCAAACTAAAAGTAACCGCCAACAAGAATAACTCTTGGGAATCATCATAAGGGACCGTTATTTTTAATAATTTGAAGAATAGCGGACGCACCACATCTTTCATCTGAAAAATCCCAGCAGTCATCGAATCCGTCGCACACACTGAAGTTTGGAATACATCGTCCATTAAAACATTTGAATTCATCAGCACCACCTAAACAATGAAGACAAATATTCATAAAAGTTCACTAACCAAACTATGGAATTACGTATTCGTTAAAATAGTATATCGTGCTGAATTGCAGAAATGCACTGACATGTTGAGGAACAAGATCCAGAACTGAGGAAAACATCGTCAATCGTCGCTACAGTGTATCTCTCATATCCTCGAACAGCCTACAAGGAATCACAAAGACTCCCTTCAACACAATTTTAAAGTTGGCACAGTATTTACTGTAACTAAACGCAAGACGAATAGACTATCTTACATTTGATCTCCATCAATTAATTTACAAAGAAAGATTGACTTTTAAAACTAATATTAAAAGTGGCAATCGTTGTAATTACGGAAATCGTGAAAGATTCGGCGAAATCGCATGCAAATAAAAACGTCAATCGCTGATGGAGTAACACGTCTCCTACATAAAAGATCCTCTTATAATTGTATAAGTAAATTATTGTGGCCTTGAGGTATGTTTATCATTATCTCACGTGGAAGAGAAGTCTCCATGTTCCTGGTGGTACTGTCAACTCCGTAAAATACCATTTTTTCTGGAGAGTACCTTCTCTGCGGAAAAGTTGCCGTACAAATCCATCTGGACTCTGAATGGAGACCCTAAATTGAAAATACACGAATTATGGCTAAAAGTATATCAATTGACTCAAGAAAACACGTAAAAGTGACAATATACCGAGTGCACACATAGGTTGTTCCATATGCTACATACCTTAGAGTCCCAAACCCTAAACCTCTCATCCAGTAGTGAAAACTTAGACAGTGTTCTTTATCCAAAACTTGGAACGGTGAAATAAGGTATGCGTTACGATTCTCATCCACTGCTAAGGAGTTGACCGCCATAACGTGACCTCTAGCTACAGATAACAACCAAAAATAACGTGTAATTATTTTGTTTGCTCAGCTCTAGACTATACAGCATCAAATGAACTCAATACAGCAACCAAGTCTAGATCATGAAATTACTATCAAAAGTTTAGCCCCCCGCGACTATTCAATTTAATGAGCTCAGCATGAAATTCAATTGTTGCGGAGCGCTAAACGTTTATATAATAGTAATTTCATGATCTACAGGAACGTTTACATTCGTACAAAGTGTAGTAACAGCAGTAATTCTGAATAAAAAGTTCAAAGAACTATGTGTAACACTCATCCTTACGTTTTACATCGCCATAGGTGATATCAAAATCAGGTAGTATATTGAAGTCATCTGCAGGGAAACGGACCCAGTGGTAGAAGGAGCCGACGAATATTTGTCTGTAGCCGCAGTGGTTGTGATGTTCAAACGGGCAGTTTATAGAATCATCTGTAAAGGGCATGTAAAGAGTAAGATTTGAAAACATAACTGGTTGTCTCTTAAAACGTTTGATGTAAGTTTGTTCCAGATTCTGCCGCGTGTGTCTGAAAACTACCACACTTTGTGGCCTAAATTAAGTAATATTCCAGTGCTACAACATTTCATCAGGAAACTATTAATTAATGTGTTTATCCTTTCACTTTCAGTATAACTCTCGTCTTTATATTTTACGTGACAAAGTGCTATGTATGCAAGGACGGATTATTTTTAAGGCAATGCAATCAAATGTTAATTTATGTCAGTCAACAATTTTTGATGAATCACTTTGTGTGCCAAGAAATTTCAGATCTCGCGGAACCCTGAATTTCAAGTGTAAAGTATAATTTCCAGTAAAGGAAGCCTTACCGGTTGCGTTACACGGTCCGTCTTCTAATCTGATATCATCCAATCCAACATCACTTCCATACAAACTGGATGTTGTCTCAAATGTCAGATAAAATTCTCCATCATCACCACTTACGTTATATCCAGTTCTGTGCCATTCATCGCCATGATTCCAGTACAGCAGATCTAATAACTATATTTTAAGTTAAAAGGTTAAATATTTAAAAGGATGAGCTTGGTTCAATTAAAACTCATGCTGTGATTTAAACCCAAGAATGGCATCGATTTCTATTGTTATGTCTCAAAACGAGCCTGTTCCGAGCCAATCAACCCCAGGCCATTGTATCATAAGTCAGATGTATCCTACTCTTCTAGCAAAAAAAAAAAAAAGAATAAAAAAAACTGCAAAAGATTTACATCACTTTCTTCAGTGGCTAAATACCCTGTGCATGTGAATTACCGACATTACTGGTAGTAATGCCTAGTTATTCCAACGTCTCGTTACAGAACACCCAATGGATTTGTTTTTTAAGGAGCACGGTCCAAATGTTATCACAATATCGGAAAATACCATTAATGCCCAATAGAGCATGCATAAAGGGCGGAATCTTCTAGCGCGAAATTCCCATAGAGTGGCAAATCCATTGGGTGATTTGTACTGATGCCATTTATGGACAACGTTTCAACAGTTTGTTTACTCCCATTTTAAGATTTACTTACAGTCGATGATTTATTTCTGAAAGTTTGTTGGACTAGAAGCATCCCAGCCGATGTTCCAGTTAGATAGTATGAGAAGGACAAGCACTGTGTCTGATGCGCTTTAGTCCATGGTGATTTCACTCGTGCCTTCAAACCAATCCGATCCACTTTGGCCCCAGATACGTGTAAATATTTTCCTGAATACAAAACATCATGCGTAAATGTATATAAATCCTTCACTGGTAACGTTTAGTTGAGACAAGTCGAAGGGATACATTGTAGTGAACGCATTATTTTGTTATAGATCTAGATCTAGAGTGATGCAGAAGGATTCGTTAGGCTTCGAAGACTGAATGTCCCTGAACATGTAACATAATTTATTTTAAAAATATCTGCAGCGATTCTTTTACCACCATTTTCTGGGGAAGCAAACTTAGTGCGTTGATCCCCTGAAAGTCTGAATTTGTCAGAATATTCAGAGTTTCATACTTTACTGCCACAACTTCGTTAACATTTTGAAGGCATACATTCCAAATATAAAGGGTTCAACACATATAATTTGATTACCGTCAGAGGATTTGGTGCTGGCATCAACCTTAGGCCGGTGAAGTTCATTCAGGACGTCAGAAACTTTCTCATGTCGCCACTGAAGTCTCTCCGACTCACTCTCTAACACATACCCACACAGATTCGCACCGTCGAAGTCACATGCCAAGGAAGCTGTAATACATGTATTGTTTGTGTAAGTCTATTGAATACAGGTGCAATTTTCAAACCACAAATACTATCCTAGTTTATTCGTGGTAACGTAAATGAAGTTTAAGGTATGTTTCCTTGACTGCTGACATTACTATTTCAATTATGTATCCTTCTCCTCCCACCTCCACCCCACCCCCCAAAGAAAGCTGTTCTTTGGAATCATCTGAGAAAGCAACCTTCACATTTCAATGTTTCATAAACTTCGACATTTCAGATAGCCTTGTTGTGTAAACCAGCAAATGAAATGCACTGTGCTTTTTAAAAATGGCAATTGTAAATTAAACAATAAAATTAATTTTACCGCATGGAGTCGTTTCATCACTTCCATCAAGGCAATCGTCATGACCATCACAAAGAAGATAATTGGAGATGCATCTGCCATTTGTACATTTAAACTCGTCATCTTTGCACGCTAATAACAGTTTAAGATAATCAGATAAGCAATGTATGGCAGAAATGACTGATGAAAGACATAATGTTCATTAATTTTTAAATTCTAAATGTAATGTAGGTAATACGATCGCATCTTTTCATTCAATACAATTTCTCGCTGAGCTACTCAAATTTACAAAGTCACATGTTGAATTTCTATTGTTTGGTCCCCTGAGGGTGTAATAATTTTCCGATCATTTATCTAATAAACTAACCTGGTAATTTACAGGCTCCTTCTGTCACATGTATATCGTCTATAGCTATATCACCGGTGTAACCATTTCCTCTTACTGCATAAAATACTATTCTTGTTTCTTCTTGGTCATGGTGCGATGTATGATTTATGTTCAAGGTCACCTGTAATATGGATTGAAAGATATTCAGAATAAAAAAAGATGGGCACAAACAGAGAGTGGCACGGAATTTCTGGATCCGCCACTGCTTAATAATACACGGATTAACGTAAAAAATATTGCATTTTAATTTAAGAAGTTATCGTTCTGTTGCGATCATTCGGCAAGCCTGCTTCTCTAATTTACCATATACAGCATGCATTATCTTTGTTATCGCGCACGTATGCGGGAAGGTAATGTTTTCAGTCGTGTCTGTCTGTCTGTCTGGGATATAACTTTTGAACTGCTTGACTGAGAAACTTAATTTTTGGTATGGTGGCACATCTTTATAATATCTAGGCCAAGGCTATTGGATCAAGTTTAAGGTCACGGCAATAAAAAATGCCAAATTTTATTGTCATCTGCCACTATCTTATGTTCTGATATTTCTGAGCAATACACATGGTTAGGGTTAAGATTGGGCCAACGTCACTTGAAGGCCAAGGTCATTGAAAGGTTAAATTATTTTTGTCATGAAATCTGTTATGTTTACATGTTTATATTGTTTTAATTGTGAAGCGGGCAATTCGGTGTTCGATTGAAAGGCATTCTTATTTCTTATGCTTTTGACTTGAGTGAATACATGTTTGATGTAATTAGCACCTTTTCCCACTTATCATTATCCACATGGTGACCTGTTATGTGAAATATCTTCACTTCTTCGGATTCCATTTTGACCGAAATGTTCAACATTCCTACACATAAAAAGACATTTATATAAATATATCTTTGTTTATCAATTTATGAGGGACTATTGTAAAATGCAATGAATTGCGTTGTGTTGCATTCAGCTCGTGAAAATTCCTATCATTTTGGAAAGGAGGTAACAAAAAGTAGTATTCTTAAAAGAAATTCACGCTGTTTTTGGATGTGCTATTGTTAAAAATGATACGAATTTCAACTGTTAGCATTCAACTCAAATGTTATTTCTCAGTTTCTTTACACATTAAAATCATCAAGTTCACATATCATCTTTAAACAGTAAGTAGCGGGGTACATTTTAATCGCACAGACTTCGTGTTTAAATTGGAGATTCGTACCAATATGTTGTCCGTACATGTGATAATAGAACTGCAGGCAGGACGGGTGGCTCAGCTTCGCTGGAGGTGACGTTAGACTCGTCACAGAACCTCTCTTACCGTATGTCGCTTCCACGTACATGTAACCGCCTGCAACGAAAACATCTAACATGATGTCGTTTACATTTCAATAGACCAAAACCTGAAATATCTATCAATTTGCAAAAAAAGCAGAACATTCAAGAGGACAATAGCATTTTAAGCCGTGCTTTTGAAGATCTATTGTTCCAAAACTGAATTTCACCATTTGGTGTGCTAACGATGTATGAAGCTTAAAAGAAATAAGGGTTTTATCTCAATCGTTTGTTTTAAATATCCTGTCTTAAAAACGAAATTGCAATGCACGTATTATTTCTCCTCTATATTTTGACTTTGGTTTTCTTTTGCAGAAAACAAAAGAACAAAAGTTGTAGATTTTCTAATGCATTGCAGGAAAAATCATAACTCATTGCTCAGAATATTGTAGACCTTTGTATGTGGGGATTTTTTTCACGGCTTTAACTTACTGCGTACCATTTGGGGACAAGTTGGTGTGATCAACAGTTGGTCCTGTGTCCAGGGACGGTGTTTGCCCCTCGTTCCGCAACCAGCGAAACTCACTGTCATCGTAAGATATATCATAACCACAGCGAAAACCATCACCAAACTCACATTGTACAGTAGATTCTGAAATGTAGGCATGATTAAATTTACTTCCATTTCATAACATGGTAAAATCGGTAATTGTGTAGTTGAACATTGCAACGCAACCAAAAGGACGTTTAGCATTTTATTTCGTTACGTACTGCTAGTGTTATATTTGATTTAAGAAGTTGTTTCGGGCGTTGTCTCTTGTTTAGCATTTTGCATTGACAGCATTTCTCACGACATAACAAGATGCATAACGTTTTCCACATTTATTTTTATAGTGAAACTGTTAACATCAACTCCACCAATTGAAGCTGATTTTTTTTGTTTACTATCTGTGTTTGTTATTGAGAGACAGATTTGACAAAATAACCTTTTTCAAAATATCACTAGTATCTGTCTTCGAATTCTAATTGTCTACACATCTCAGATGGTATCGTTAGTACACGTATCATTTCTTTCACCATAAATTTATCACTCTTGGAACGTAGACATAGATCTATCAGAATCCCCATTTTTTGGAGCAGTGAACTTTCAAGCTGTATTTGCGCAAACAGTGAAATGTAAGCCTGTAATACAACAGCGTGAAAGTTCTATTTGTCCCAAAATGATGAATTTCTTGAGTTAAGTTTAATTACAAGTAGACATGAGTCAAATACTGATTTACACAAATTTACACTTTTACTCTGGATACATCAAAAGCTACACAAGGAGGCCCACCTAACCTGCAAATATGGTTGCGAATCTAAGTTTATACACCTTGAACAATTAGCTAGGCACTACCACAACTGTCCTAAAAGGAGATCTACATCACCTGACTACTAAATTGACGATAAAAAGGGGCATAATAATCCCCGTAAATAAACCTAGATGAGCTTGAACCTCTCTAGGTCATACAATGTGCTACGGTTTAAGTGTAGTTGATGGAAACTACCTGCAAGAGTGAATTTACAGGCATCACCTGAAAGGACTCCTTTCAAGATACTTTTTACTTATTGTATGTGGCTACATGGGGCATAATAATCCCCAGTTGACCTGTAAGTTCTGGAACCTCTTTGGGTACCCTTTTAAAACTAATGGTTACAATCATTTCATTTAGCTCTCAGCTTGTGGTGAACCGTAAGCTAAAATATTAGATCGTAACAATCATTGACAATACACACAGTATTAAACTGAGATGTTATACTAGTATTATGGTAGCGGGAACTTATAATTATGAGTCATCATGCACAGGAAAAAACTGCTAACTATTAAGTGGATTCTATGAGCGTAAAATTGTGAGGCATCACAAACATCGCCTGGGCATACTACTTATGTGGACTATTAAACTGTACTCTTTTTCCACATTAAGAGTCATCACATTCCTCTCCTGGCTTACATCTAATTTTATTCCATTGTTAATAGTTTTTCAAATAAGTTTGATAGATTGTATTAATTAGTCAATCGGTGTCTTTAATTTCTGTTAGTATATACATTGCATATGGCTTATATTAGGTAAAACTCAAAACAAGGCATTTGTTTGTCATTCATTTATTACTTAGTTTAATTATCAATTATCAAAAAAACAATGGGCATTAATTATAAATACTCACTAAGACCAGTTTCTTCCACCTAGTTATGACATTACTAAAAATTCAAGGATACAGCAATTGTAAATATGTTTGTGTTTTGTTTAGGAGTACTTCTTTTATATTCTAGTAATTTGAGATTGTCATGCTATGAAACACTTAACAATTAGGCACAAAAGAGTGACTAGTCACAACAATCCTAGGATTTTCTATTGTGCCAGTATGCATAGATAAATGACTACAGACACAGCAGATGCTGTGACATTTGTGATTCTACTTTCCTATGATATGAATAATAATAATAATAATAATAATAATAATAATAATAATAATAATAATAATAATAATAATAATAATAATAATAATAATACCATGCTTACTTACACTGTTTATTTTAAATGCTAGGTTATACAATTTTAATTGTTTCAAATGCAATACAGGACGTACACATAGTATCCTGTCATTAATAATGGAGATCAGTGTAGACATTAGTACATCTGTGTTAGTCTATTATTTTCAGTATACCTGTAGGATTTTTTTGTTTTTGTAGTGTGTAAAGGTAAACTTTAACATGCAATATTTAAACGGGGGTTTCCAAAACTAACTTAAGGTTAATACAGATATACTGAAAATGTTTATTAGTTGGTTGGATACTGATAAATTACTACTTAGTTTAAAAACTTACCATTCCCTAAATGTAATAAAAATTAGGAAAAAAGTAATAGATTGTGTATCGAGTAAAAAAATTATAAACTTTAAAGATGAATTATATACTTTACTCTATTAAAAAAACTGTACTGTAAGCCAATTATGTGAAATGTATAAACATGCACGAAACACTGCAATAAAAAAGAATGAAACAGATATGGACACAACTTACCACATTTGGATTCTTCATCACTGTTGTCTCCACAGTCATTGTTACCGTCACAACGCAATTTTTTGTCGACGCACAAACCATTATCACAACTGATTTGGTCGTCTCCACAAGCTGCAATAAGTTAATAGTTGTTTTATTGCAAAATAAAGCGAATGGACGATACAGATCAGCCCCTAAAACTGTCAAATTTGAGAGAATAGAATTGATTAGAAGAGTTTCATCTGAATATGGATTCAGAACGTTTTGTAAAAATTTCCACCAAACCTATTCACTGAAGGAATTGATGGAATATTTACTGCAGTAAGGTATTTGACAGTAGTCCCACTCGTCTTCTCCCAGTCCGTAGTAGCACCACGGCTGTTCCCTGTCACCTCCAGGATTTCTACAGTAGTTTTGTGCATCTTCCGCACACCGGTCCGGAAACTAGAAATACAGTCAAAAGCTCGTCATAATCCCGAAAGTCTCATGCAATTAACTGGTACATACAGTTAAGATTATCTAATTTTCAAAAGAGTAGCTTGCCTTGGGTTATCCAGATTGAGACAACTACATTAAAAGTTAAAAGTAATGCTAGAAATCTGCTGGTTCAACTTTATTTGGTATTTCAAAAACACACCTTGTACGGATTAAACGGCCGTATGTTATAAATGTCCATCCACGGTAAACACGTTTTGTTAGATTGTGTTTTTGAGATGTTCCCCCTGTATTCCGCGCCAGCTTTCCATACGATACAGTTTCTCTCTAAAAAATATCAATTAATTTGAATAAAAACTTTTATCAAACCAGAAAATAAAGCCATGCCATGAAAAAAAAAGGGACAAAAAATGGAAAGCTTATCAAAGGATAATAAAATTTACATTATTTCCAGACAATAATCAATAATCACAGATATGTAAATCTGTGAAGTCATTGCTTCCAATTAAAGTTTGTCTAAACTTTGCTCAACCCAATATTGTATGCACACGTACACGCACACACGGTAATTGTGCTACATACCGAATAAACTGCACTCTGCAATTCTTATATCATCCAGCGCTATGTTGTCCCTTTTTCCTTCGCTGGTTATCCCTTCAAAAATGACCTGAAAGTATTCAAAGTCAATCTCTGCGAATCCCCGACGCCATCTTTGCGCTTGATTTCCTACAATAATACAGTGGGAATTCAATTCATACATTTATCATACGACATTTATTCGGAATCTAATGATCATTTCTGTCAATCTAGACTCTTGGTGCAATTTATTTTTGATTCGGCATTACACAGACATCGTATCAATTGTGTACAAAAGCGAATAAAAGGGAACTCCCATACAGTGTTAAAAGTTCTGATTTGATTTTTGTGTACTGAGTTGTGTGGGATGTCGAAAAGCGAGGTAATATTCAATGAGTTTTTCCCATGACTGTTTCTGTGTGTAACAGAGTACCTTTCTGGATTCTTTATGGAAAATATTAAAAATGTCAGTGACGACCGATAGAAACGTTAACTCCGACAAATTGACAATGATTTTTCGGATGTAACTTTTCACCTACCGTTTCTTCTCCACACCAGTTTTTCTTGTTTATTCGTTGAACTTGCATAAACACTAAGAGTCGCTATATCAGCACCGTACATGTAGTAATAGAACTCTACACATCTTTTAGTGTTCTTCGATGCCGAGATGTACTGTGATACCAATCTAGCTCTGGCCCCTTCCAAAGCATCGATGTACAAATATGACCCTGTTTATGAAAAACATCTCAATCACATGATTTGGAGGAAAACTGCCTCAATCATACAAGTTTAATGATTTGTGTGTCGTTAAAAGCAATTTATCGCCAAATTTTACGCAGTGCACTTCCATTAACCTAAACAAAAAAATTGTTTATCCGTTCTGTTATCTCAACATAACAACGTTTAAGTGCATCGGAAAAAATAAAATCCACCTGTTTTTACAAAATGTCCACAGCATTGTCAGATTTTACGTAAATGATGTTATTAAATCGAATATGTATGGAACAAGAACGAAATTCAGTTGAATGCACACCCACCGCTTCGAAAAATAGTAATTAAAATGCAATAATAAAACGTAAAACATGATAGAAGTGACAACATTTGAATTTGACTTCCATGTATAGGTGACCGTGACCTGTATATTGACCTCATTTCTTGATCATAACAATTGAGATTGATAGACAGCTGTCAAATATTTTAAAAAGTCATCAGTGGAACCTTGAACTTCACCGAACCTTGATTATCAGGAGTTCTGTAACCTCCAGTTCCAGTTCCAGTTCGCCCCCTCTTGTGTTATTGATTCCGATCTGATCGGAATCAATAAGGGGGCGTTATTGATGCTGATTCGTAAATCGGACACAATAATTCTTCGCTGGTACCCAGTCTAGCCCAAAGATATCATTTCCAGGCAAATGGTGGTTTTGGCTGCCATGTTGGATTTCTAAGAAGAAAGTTGGAAAAAGTTGTCAAACTTGCTAAAAAGTTGATTTTAAGCCAAGGTAATG
>JBCAUI010158422.1:0-17735 GCA_038406195.1 Haplosyllis anthogorgicola
TGGGGGTGGGGGAGGAAGGGGGAGAGGAGGGTGGGGGGGTGGGGGGGGGGGGGGGGTCCCCCCCCCCCCCACCCCCCCACGGGCCAAAATTTCTTCAAAATTTCTTTCATGCAGTTTTTTGGGGATTTTTGCGCTAAAATTGGGTAAAAATTGGGGCGCCCCCCCCCACGAGAAATCCTGGATCCGCCACTGATCCTCACATAGAAGATGCCAGGATCAATTCATTATTATTGCCATGGAGCTTTCCGTGAATGACCTCCAAACAATTGATTTCTGCATTAACGAATAACAGTTCTTCCCATTGAAGTGTTAACCTGGAAATTAACAGTAATAACTGTAAACTTTATGCTGGTGTAGGAAAGGCTTAAGCTATTGATTTTTCCATGCTTCATTTGTGTGGAAATAGAGACTAGTTTTATAAGAAATCAATCTCAGTTTTCAAATGGCAAATTTCCTTGCTGATGGGAATTCCCCTTTCTCGGCAAGTTGTGTATGAGCAGCTTTAGATTGTACATCTACGGAGGATTCCCCCCTTAACATGGAGAGGACGCATTTGATCAACAAAAATTATAAATCGATTTTTGGATATTTTTGTGGGTGGACATGACATGTTTCATGTTCATTTTTGATGCATAGTTATTATTTATGGTCTGTACAGTAGTCACTAACAAGTTAAAAGTGCCAGTCCTTTTACTCGCAAATATGTGAGCAATGTTCTTCAATAGTCCGGTAAGAAATTGTAATTATAAATGTGTCGTACTAAAAAAGGATTTTTGCCCCAAAAAGAAAAAATGAGAACAGTTAAAATTGGCTTTCAAATTGGCCAAATATGTCTCTTTCATAGTTTGTCACGCTCCAGTTTGCAGCACACATACCTTCAGTACACTTGCTCATTTTACTTTGGGCCGTTTAGGGGAAAAGTGATGGTATTAGGTGTCGGGTGTCTTGAATATTAATTCACAGACTTGCTTGGTATAGGGAAAAATAAAAGGTAAATTATGAACAATGTAACACGTGTCAAGTCTCACAAAGTTACTATTTATTTTTAAATTACCCTTTGAGTCAGAAAGAAGTCTCTGGGCAGGGTAAATAAAAATTCTCCACACCCCTTTTAAAAATGTGCGTCATAGTTTGTGTAGTTGACCCAGAATGGAAGGTATGAGCCACACACATCGACATGAAAAATATTCCATGATACATAAAAACCGAGACAGCAATAGCATCAGTGCCAGGTCATCTCCTATTAGTGTGTTTCTCATCAAGAAACGTTTATTTGTATAAAAGGCAAAACAAGTAGGTTGCATAATACATTTCTGGATCACACAGTTTTCTTGAATACTTGCTTTTGTGAAGCACTTTCACATATTTTGTGCTACAGAATACCTAAGTTTTGTCACTGGATAGCTAGGCTAAACTGAATACTCTAAAGTTGTGATTAATTAATTTACGGTAAGGTTTTAAGATGTATTCACTAATAAGGTCATCTGTAGATTTTAAGATTTTAAGAAATAAAAAGTTTGATCCATAGCCAAACTTTAAACATGCTAAAGTTTATATCAAAATACGCGTTTTACTAAGAAATCTTTTGTCTTCAAGAAATAAAACGAAGGATTGAATTTAAAGGGTTTTAAGTGAGCCTTCTATTGTTTGGGGTCTTTGTTGTTGTTGTTGTTGTTGTTGTTGTTGTCGTCGTCGTAGTTGTTGTTCTTTTTTAGCCACACTTTTGCCAGCCAATTTTACAATATGACCTCATTTCTTTAGCAAAAATTGAACGTGTGAAAGGCAATTGATAATTGACTGTGAGAGGACAGATCTAATCAATCTGGAAAAAATAAAATCCATGGTACTTATAGCAATATTTTCCATTCAATCCCTGATTGATCATGTAGAAAACCTGTTGATGGCCTGATTTTTTTGCATGAGATGAAGGGGTGTGGGTAGCATTGGCGGATCTAGGAGGTGCCCAAGGCCGGAATTTTTTTCATTATCATACAGCTTACGCTGATGTTTGGGCGAAAATAGGGTTGCCTCCCCCCCCTTGGGAAAATCCTGGATCTCGCCAGTGGGTAGGGTGAAGTACAATGTGTGGGAGAAGGGGATATCTATATTGAATTAGGGGCAGAAGGTTAAGGATTGAATTGGAAGAACGATTTGTTTGTTGAATGGGATCGGTCCATTTTGTTATCACAATATCAGAGATTCCTGCACTCTCCTATGGGATATCATCTAGTAAGAAATCCCCATAGAGTCAAAATCCATTTGGTGATTTATAATGCAAGCCTGCATCAGTGTTTATACATTTAATTAAATAATAATTTTGTATTTTCAGGAACCGTAGGAAATGGCGCGAAATCAGGACGTAGCGGCTGCCGCTGTGTGTGGTGGCGCCACCTGTTGTGTACTCATCTGTCTGTTCGTCATCGGACTACCGACACTCATCGCTGGAATCGTTCTCGTGTCAGAATTCGACGAAACTGAGTACGTATCATTATTTAATATAAACAACGCGTTTCCATAAGGAGACCAGCCAAATTCTACCAAATTTAGGTCTGGAAACTAGCTATGTTTAATCCCTTTTAACCATGATTTGTCCCATATCCCTAATCATAAGAGTTGACTAGACTGGGGATGGGGTAAAAAGCACATGGTATTTCTTGTTTACAATCCACTGTACAGACTGAAAAGCCATGAATACATGGTGGACGGGACTGGACCTTCTTACGTTGAAAGATTTCCGCTTGCTGGTCTAAATAAGACTCAAAATTTAATGCATCCAGTTCCAAGAAATTGATGCGTCAGGCATGTTCACAAGCTTTAATCGCAGGGGGGCATACCTTCCAGTAGGGTACAAAGTGTAACTTACAAAGCGCGATTTTATAGCTAAAATTATGTGATGGTGTGCTGAACTGCTGTGGTAAAGCATTGGAATTTTCTGCCGCCTTACCATTGTGGCAGCACCTGACGGACAATAAGTAAACGCTACTTCCTAACTGCACGTTGATGTGATGGGAACAGGAACAGTTTCAGAGCTGACGCACTTAAACCTGTCCTCTAAGCATTTATGAAGTGAATTACGTTTTATGTATTACAATCCAAATGCAGCAAATGCCAACGAATCTATTTCAAGAATTCCACGTTCCAGCACGTTTGATAAGATTGAAACCAGACACATTAAAAGACAATATAAACAGTTCTGTTTTAACGGCCCTTTTAGGAATGAAACCTACATGTCTTCATTTTAAATATCACAGATCATGGGAATGCTTCGTTTCTTTTCTTTTTAGAACAAAGCAAAAATAAATTTCATGCTGAAAGTTTTTGCAGCTTGTTTTATATATATTTCACTGTTTGATATTTATGTTTACTTTAGAGGACCTGAGTTTATTTTCAAATTATTCTTAAGATCTGCATATTTGCTTGAAGTGGGAAAGTGAAATTAAAATGTGCGGACTTGTATTTAAATAAATATAAAAAATATGAAATACTCGGCTTGTGATAGCTAGATTTAAGTATATTAACGCGTGCCTTGTATTACAGAGGGCAAAAACTTATCAGATTTGGAATAATAGACCTGTATTGCGGCAAAATGACTGCGATGTCTGGCCTTCTGACTCAACCCACGCTTAAAAAGGAATTTTCTGAACTGTGTTCTGAAACATTCCTAAAATTCAAGAGCATTTCATGAAATTTCTATGAATTTCGAAACGTTTAGAACAACAGAATAAACAAAGAATTCCGTGTTGTGCTTTTGATGCCATATTGTTGTAATAGAGAATGAAATTCCTATCAGTTTTGAAACAATGGAAATTCCAAATCACAATGTGAAAGTCTTTTGTTCTCTCCTTTGTTCTGTAAGTTTCCAAATGGACAGAAAATTTCAGGAGCTGAACTGAATTTCGGCCTCTGCTAGGTGGGCTGAAAAGCTCAGTTGGTTAGCGAGTTTGACTTAGTCACGCTTCACTGAGCAGCTCACCACTGCGTCAGGAGTTCTAATCCTGGCTGATGCATGTGAGAGGAGCACAGCCAGCCATGCCGTATGTACATGTATACTGTACACTCCCATTGATGGAAAAAGCAGGTGTAGCACCAAATGTGACCCTTGGGATTCCCGCACACAAGCAAGAAAGAGTGCAGGCGAGAGATCCACCCTGGATTTAAAAGTCATGGGGTAGTCCAAAACAGGGGTAATAAGCGGCCCCACAAATGGACTCAGGTCCAATAAAAAAATTTAAAAAAACAAGCCTCTGCTGAACTGCCGTGTTATTACACTTCATACTGTACCATTAGGGTTTTGCCTTTTCTCTACCTGTAGTGAGTACGGGGAGGGTCCGCACACAGCGGGTATCATCTGTATCGTCGTGGCGTGCGTCATGATCCTCGCGGGAATAATCACCGCCATCTTCACCTGCGTGTTCGTCGGTCGGGCCGCCGATCATCCGGTAAGCATTTGTTGTACATCTTTTAAAATGGCTGATTGGTACTATTAATACCAATTAGGCTAACTGGACTAGTTAACAATACTTAATAAATATGTATATTTGCATATCTCAGAATTTCGATATTTTTGATTTTGAAACGTAAATTTATATTTTTAAAGCTGTATCTTCATATATCTTTGTTATCGGCTAACGATCGCGATAGTTTACCAAGTTTTGAAATTTTACTAATTACTCTATCTAGACAAAGAATTAGTATTTTACACATCTGAACAAAAGCATTCCATCCCATTCTTTACCTATCATGGAAAATTAATTAAATCTGTGAAGTTTATTTGTGTTTGCAGCAAATTGCTAAATTTTCAGTATTCGTGATGTGCTTTATGAAATTTTATATCATTTGTTAATTACTTTCTCCCATGCACGATGTAGTTTGCTGTGTAACTGATACCAGAACAGTGAATACATAGTGATTCTATTTGAATAACAGCTCAAAACGGAAACACTTTGTTTCCACGTTTCAGTTTCATAACTTTGCAGAGTACAAATAATTTACTGTTCTTTGAATTTGCAGAGAATACAAAACCAAACTCAAGTTATATCAACACAAGGAACTCATGCCACGGGCTACCCAGCAGTCCCTGCACAGCAAGGTTATCCGCAAGGTCAAGGCTATCCTCAGGGTCAAGGTCAGGCCTATTATCCAACTAAAGACCAAGGACAATATCCACAAGAGCACATTCATCCAACGGCACGGCAGTATGGAGGAAATCAAAATCCATCTTTTGCGAAATACTAAACCAAACATTCCATGTGTTGCAAATACTGTGATATAAACATTTTTGTATAGTGCAAGAATTTAGTTTCTACTTTTAACGATGTGCAAGATGTCCAAAAGGCAAAATTACAATGGGACAGTTCTGTTCTTTTTTACGACGACACCTAAACACCAAACACGGATGTATGCAATTATTCGAAGCTTTTCCTAATTAGTTTTTTACCAGATCTGACAGATCTGAATACTTCAATAATTTCCGTACAAATTAAACAAAAAAACCGACACATATTGTTTATTACAAATAATGGTTATGATAAAATGATTTATTTGTAATTGCAAACGACCCATGACACCTTCCTCGTATGAATTACGATATCAACCAAATCTGACAGATCTAACAGAAACTTTATTAGGAAAAGCCTTTACTGATGCTGTCTCAGTTGATTGTGTTTCAACCAAAATTGGAGTCACATTCATGAGTAACATTTTGATTATAAAAAGAAAACGTCATAACGTCGTGCTAGGGAGTTCAACTGGTGCTCGCTAGAGGCAGCACCTGCCATTGCACAAAATGGTCGTCGTTTTGTGACCCTCTAGAACTTGTTGCTTCTGAAAGTGATCTGTATCAAGAGAAGAATGCAATGGAAAAGCTGGGATTTACAAAACATCACATGTCACATGTTGTACTACTACTGACTGAATGTCCAAACACCTATTATTTCTATTCTGACCTCAATTCGAAAATGGTTCCCAAAGAAAGTTTGACAATGAGTACCAAAATTAGTACACAACGGGGTAATAAATGGAAATGCCAGATTTTAAAAAAAACCCAGTATATCCGGTTTGCGCAATGGACTAGCTGCCTATGTCGGACAGTCCAGTAGAGTGAGTGCTGTCCATTGACTATTCATAAAACTGCAGGCCTCGACCTTGACGTCCGCCTTTCCGCCAAAACAGACAAAATTTCAAAATGACGGACTATTTTCAAAAAGTGTCCATCAAAAAGACGGGCATAAATATGAAATTTCTAATTAAACCTTTACTGTATGATGTAAATGAGTAATTGATGGCAGACACAGAAATTTTGTCCGTCAATTTGTAGAACACAAATTCGTTAAAGTGGAGGCCTGAAACGGTTCTACCTCTTGGCTTATTGCTTTTTGGCAAATGTCAATTTAATATGTAAAATATAACTCAGTTGAAATACCGTAAATGTAAAACACCAGTATGGAAAATGGCCAGATTTTTTTATGAGTACATGCTTTTTTCATCGAGAAAATTGAAACATTGTAATTTTATATCTAGACATCGTTTTGTATTTTTAAATTTAAATTTTCATATCTTTATCTTGGATTCTCTGCTGAAAGCGAGCGTCTTCCATAACATGGCAGCAAATCATGTATAATCAAAATATATGTTAAAAATATTTTTTATCATGTTTCAAAATCTTTCAGGATTTTCAGATTTGATTCTACCTGTCTACCAGCCAAAATATTAATTTCTCTATTTTCTGTACATCGGTAAGAAATGAAGACAATTTCAAACACTTAATGAAATTATTAATTAAATGACATACAAACAATAGTATACAAACTAAATAAAAGACAGACAGGAAGGATCAAGTCCGAAAAAAACATGATATTTGTAACGTTGTCATGGGCAATTCGGACGTTTCCACCAGCAACCACTGTGGTTCACTTTTTCACGTCGTTATGGTAACCCACACATTTCTAGTAGCAACGGTTCTACACGCGTAAATAGCTTTTGTAATTTAAATGTCAAGGTGCTTAGCAAATGGTTGTCTTGACTGTTATATTTTTGTACAGGAGAAAATAATAAAAAAGTATATCTATTTTGATATTATGAATGTAGAAAATTTATTGCTATTTATTTGTAACTTTCTTTGTGTAGGTGCCCTGCAGATCAAGAAAATTGTGTGGGACCCTTCGAATCAAAATAATTCCACGTTGTGCTATTCACGTGCATGGCGGGAATTTTTATTTTGAAAAAATTATCAGATTTTCATTATCTAAAGAAACTAAGTTTACCACTTCTCTAAATAATCGTGCAACCATTATTCACTAAATGTACTGGAGAAAGTACGTTTAGTTCAGCTCTTGCAATTCGTATCAATGTGGAAACGTACAGAACAAAAGAGAAAACAAAAGAAGGTTGTGTCTTTGAATTTCTATTGTTTTAAAATCCTCTCTACGACAAAGTGAATTCATGGTGTACACGTTTCTCATGTGGAGATAAAGAGTCTAGAATTGGTAAACCACTTAAATTTGTCCGTTGTATCTCATAAAATGCATACATTAGAGAATTTACACACGAAAAGCATTCATCTTACAGCATTGTACTTCACAATTGTTAATGTGGCAAGCTGGTAATGATCATATTTCATCTCTTTATTGTAACCTACACTTCAAGAGTAACATCTGTTAAATGTCATGTAACCACATCACCATGTTTTGTTCTGTTTGTTTATTAGATATTATCGGCAACGTTTACATTTTATTGTACAATAATTGATCGATTGTTAAGGCAGCAAACAATTGTATACTTTGGAGCAGTACAATTGTCATTTTCATTTTCAAAATAACTAATAACTAATGTAAGTGACTTACAAATGATTAACTAGGCAGAGAAAATAATGAAAACATCAAATTCTTGGGTTACCATGTTACGTAATTTTTCCTTTTATTAACAAATAGCTGTACAATGTAGCGGGATATATGAGATTTACTAGTAAAACCCGCTGGGAACCAGCGGGAAACCCCCACCCCTATGTCACGTCACGTTACGTTGCGTTGCGTTGTGTTATGTTGCGTCACGTTACCAAAGATCTACGTCATCACTTTCTGTGTGGACTGAGCACCATGGTCCGGTTTAATAATTAGATATTTTACGACAGTTTATACAGAAATCTTTGAAAGTCATCAAAAGAAAACAACAGGTATAAACCAAATAGAATCATATTACCAAATGGCTCTTTTCAGGTTATGCTTACTGTGCGAAAAAATTATACCACTTTCAATAGATTATTGAATAAATTATTTTTAACACACACAGTAAAATCCTTTCATAATTTCTAAAACTTAAGATAAAGATAAATGATAACTGGAAGATTATGCGCTTACATTTTAAAAATTGATTATTTCGAGGAGGTTCTACTAAATGAACGAGGAGATGACCTGTTGATGCACAGAGCCGTATGCCGTAAAGTCCAACACGGCAAAAATAATCTGAAATGGCCGAAATACAGTTTCCCATATCTAGGGGGTGTTGGGGGGTGTCTAGTCTACCTTTTCTTTAATAACTTTTAATTGCCTCCATGGATTTTTTTTTTTCAAACTTTGCGCAGTTCTTATCTGCCTTATTACCTACCATCCTGGGCATTATGGTTCTCTTGCCTTTATTTACCATGGAGCTATGAGCACCCCACCAACACTAAAATACACTGAAATTTTTTTTTAAAGATTTTCAAAGTCTTTTTGCCCAGTCACAACAAAAATCCTTATAAATACATATTTTTTTGAAATACTGGATCTCATGTATGATGTAAAGGTAATAATTGAAGTTACCATTTCCGTCTTTCTCTTTAAATTTTGACACAAAATGCGTATAAAATTACCAATGTCAGTTTTTAATTTGTCTATGACATACCTGTCAATTTTTTGAAAATAAAAATTTCAAATCTATTTATAAATCATTTCTACGTGAATTATTTCATGTTGTAAAAGTTAGTACAGTTAACCAGCGTGAAGAATGCTGACAGATTCATTCTCAACGGAAAAAGTTTAGATTACATTTTTCACCAAAAGTCGTACTGGAAATTCACAAGTAAAGTCAGATATAAAAAATATGAAAATTAACCATTTTTTCAAAGCAGATTTAAGGAGTATGTTTTGTAGAATATAGAAAAAGAGGATGAAGAAAAGATTATTTATTTATGCAGGGGAACAAGACACATGGTGTGGACTATTTTCACGCTCCGGTGCCCCGTGCTCAGTTGACTTCTTTCAAAACCTATCTCCCCGGATAAACCAGCACAGGTTCTAGGTGTGCTCAACATACCTCCCCAGTTAATCTGGCACAGGTAAAGGCTGTGCTCAGGAGCCTCCCCCCATTCCATGCAGCCTCCCAGTTAAGGGTACCTTATCTGGCTGCTTGAATAGCACCTTAAGCAGCCAGAAGCACCAAGCCACAGAGTTAAGGGGCATAAGGGGCCCCTCTCCCCAAACCCCTCCCAGTTAAGGGTACCCTATCTGGCTGCTTGAATGGCACCTTAAGCAGCCAGAGGCACCAGGCCACAGAGTTAAGGGGCATAATGGGTTAGGAGAGAGGAGGCTTCTGGCTGCTTAAGGTGCTATTCAAGGAGCCAGATAAGGTACTTTTAACTAGGAGGCTGCATGGAATGAGAGGAGGCTCCTGAGCACAGCTTTTACCTGTGCCAGATTAACTGGGGAGGTATGTTGAGCACACCAAGAATCTGTGCTGGTTTATCCGGGGAGGTAGGTTTTTAAGGTAGGATAGATGAGCGCGTTACACCGGTCCACATAGAAAGATATCTCTGATTTATTGAAATTATTACATGTTACGTTTCAGTTTTGGAAATGATGAACAAAGACGTTGCTGATGCTTACTGAGAGGTGACCTTGTGGTCAATTTCAAGGTCATGACCTGAATATATAATAAGCTGTGGCAGAGCAGCACTAAAGGTGAAGGACGAAACGAGAGAAATGATGAAGGTCAAGGACATGATCCAATTGTAAAGTTACACTGCTAGACAAAATTCAGTTAAATGTAGCATTTAGTTTTTATCACCAACATCGAAAAAGACTCTCTTGTTCAAACGTTTCGAGATTCTAGCGCTGTTTTTCTAAACATGAAACTCAATGTGGGACCGCTTATATTTTTTATGTTTAACACAAATTTGCTAAAAAATAATATCGCAGATAATGTAGGCAAATAATAAAAAAAGATAAAATGCCTCAATAACTACTGACCAAAAACAACAATTTATGGGTTATTTTATAAATATTGATGCTGTCCAGATAAGCAGCAAATAGAACTCGTGCCAAAATAATTACATCTTTCTATGATACACTCTGGAAAATATAGTAGATATTTGCTGCTGATTTTACGTATTTCAAAAAGGTCGGAGATAAGCCTTCATTCTCGTGACATTCCATTCTGGAAACAAAATGTACAGAAATAGCTAGTTAATAGATCTAATCTTTTTATCGCAGACAACAAGTCACTTCCACTGAACTTTTTGAAGACAAATGAATCCAGTCTTAACAGATATTAACATTCGTCTAATGGCCTAGTATCAACTTTGCATAGTAATTGTCTGACTCGTGATAAGTGTGGATGTCGACAGTGTGTCTTCTATGAGTTTCAATAATACGACTGGATTAAAAATCACGATTAGTACATATCATGTTGAACCTAGCTCGAAAGTCAGTGCCAAAGGATAGATCTACATTGTCGGATTTAGGTGGGGGCGCAGGAGGCGTCCCCCCCCCCCCACCTACGGCCAAAAGTTTCTTCATTTTCATGCAGTTTTTCGCGATTTTTGGGTGAAAATAGGTGAAAATTGGGTTGGCGCCACCCCCCGTACGGGAAATCCTGGATCCGCCAATGATCTACTCTGTTTTAAACGTAATTCTAATAACGGTGCATGTCTCTAAATTGCGTGCTGTCTGGATCTCTCTCACAGTATCTTCTTATTAAAAACGTTTAATAAATGTAATAGAATCCATTAAGATACTATGAGAGATGCTGCAATTTTAATGTTTTGAGCATTGGTAATTACAACCATGGAACAGAAATGCTTTTAACCCTTTTGTACAACTTGACCTACGGTTACTAATTATTGGTCTACAAGGGCCAATTCGGAATACCTGGTAGATGTTACTTGCTGTCCATTAGTTGAGGGCGTTACTTAAGGCCATGAAGATCAATTATAATTTCAGAATGTGCTCACGTTTATGGATTGCCTTTGCTCGTTGATGTAACATGCCTATAAAATGGCTTTAAATGTGTCTCACGATTACTGATAGGTTGACGATATTTGACTAATTATAGTAAGGATTACTAATTACACTACGTGTCAATTGATTGAGTGGCTAACGAGTGTGTAACGAACCTCAGTCATTGTCTCAGTCATGACTGTTTCTGTCTCTGTTTTGTAATTGAGTTTTAATTTTTTGTTATAAAAATAAACAGTACATATAAAAAACTGTACATTCTTTATTGTTTTCATTGATAAATGTTCATAAAACTTAAGAGAAAACAGTGAAAATGTGTGAAAACCATCATCTGGGTCGAAAACTGTCATCTGGGCACAAATAAAACCACCTAGTTTACATTCCAGTCTTCATACCAGGCATACCTTCTTTTATACTTTATGTAGATACTACATATTTTAAACAAAATTCAAGTAAAATTCACCCTTATTTTAGGTACAAAATTGGAAACTTTAGACTTAGTATTTACTTAAAAAACAATTATTCACTGCTGAAGGCCACATGGTGGCAGCCACCTTTGGCAGCCATCTTGCCTTCCATGGGAGTGTGGTCACATGGTACAAAAATGTCCTGCACTGAATATCTGGGTCAAACAGACGAAAACCGGCATCTGGGCCATGAAACAGAGACAGAAACCAAGTCATGACTGAGACAATGACTGAGCTTCGTTTACTCCTCGTGGCTAACAGCCAACAGTAATACGGAACAGTGTTTTTCCAAGAGTGATTTCAACAAAAATGAGGTGTCGATACGTTTTCAGTTCTCATCTAGGACAATGGCATCATGACATGTTTCATTCTAATACCCAACCCACCATACGGTGGCTTTACTCAATATAAATATTTTCTAATTTATTTTTAATAATTTTGCAAACTTATGAAATATTATTTACAGTTCCTTATTCTGTCACTTTTCTTTCAGTTTATTATTCCATCGATTTTCTTGCCAGAGACAATGATAATGATAAAGAAGAAGAATAATGAAGAATAATAAATATTCCAACATCCTACTTGAAGCACCGACTATTGCGTCCAGTTTAAGTCCCATTCAAAAGCATTTTATTTTCCAAACATAAAATGTCAATCCATCTTAAAACTGAGAACATCTTCCACTCCTCAGCTGGTACATCTTAAATAAGAAGATTTATGACCATAGAATATCTTGCGCTTCAGGTATAACTTCTTTGTTTGGTTCACATATTGCCAGCTGAGCATAAATTCTTCGTGAAAGAACGTAACGCTACTCAGATTATCATATTATTTTACACGATACCGATAAATGAAGTACCAATAAGTTGGTTTAACCCTTTACTTCACATATCGGAATAACTCGTAATCCTCATAATCTGCACATAACCGAAAAAGTCGTAATTGTCATCATCTGCTCACATATAAACCTGTAAAATGCATTATCTTCTTGAAATGTAAAAAACTGTAATTGCCTCCAGCTGACCCCAGACAGGCAGAGGAAGTCATAAAAACCTCATTACAGGGCAGAAGTGTTTACCCTCCTTTTGACCTACTAACCATTTTATCTTCTCACACATGTTAATACAATACATCATGACTTACCAAAGAATATGATTGCAAGGATATATTGCATAATTATAGAAATCCTTCATCAGTTCAGCCAAAAATTTAAGAATTATGAAATTTACCTGACTAGGGTGGATTCTATATTTTTCCTACAATGTACACACAATTTTTAACATTTGAAAAAGTAGAGGACACTAGAGAAAAGTAAAACTTAACATGAAGAGGAAGTGACAGGTGTGTGGTGTGGGGTGTAATAAATCAGTCTAAATGAGGTCTGATGGGGGTAGGGTGGTCATGATGCTGATAACAAGTTCAAGTGAACAGAGCAAATAGAGTGGAGTTTGCATGGGCAGATATTGAGCAAAGGAGGGAAATTTGAAATGCAGTATTTGCACCGAAGTGGGTATTCTTCAAGAAGTAATGGGTTAAAGTACTCTCATACGTCAGGAAAATTACCCCTGGCACCAATGCAAACAAAGCGATCTTAAGGAATAGAAATTGAAAGAAATCCTAATGTGAACAGTGCATAAACCTGCTTTTTACAGCACTGTTTGATTTAGTGACATTACTCGTAAGCAAGTAACAGTATTTGGATGTCGGTTGCCAAGAGCACGGGTAACTAAATCACCGTAGTTAACCCTTGCCACAACATGCAAGTGAATAACAGTAATACGAAGCTGGTGATTACATTCAAGTTACTGAGATTGACGTAAATCATTGAATAATGTTAGGGGTTATGTCATAAAACTATTGTGAAAAACTGTGTAAGATATAAATAGCTGCAAAGTCAATTTTAGAACAATTGGAAGTTGTGCTATTACGAACTACATAAATACATTGTCCCAATTGATATGAACATTACAAGCTTTCCGTATCAGTTGGGGAACAATGGAGGCTTTTGGGGTGTCCTGACACCTGGAAATAACGGGAAACAACCTCAGTTAAACACTTGAAAGCCAGTTAAAGAACTTCCTAATTAAAAATCAAGCATTTCTGTCTCTTCTACTTTTTAAGCATGAACGGCTTTTATCCAATTATTTTCTTTTTTAAATCTTAATTAATGTTTAGTGAAAAACGGTTGTGACAGATCTGTTGGAATTACTCAATGCAGTAATTTCCTATTGACAACAAACAGTGCTAATCACGTTACGTGAGGTGTCGTAGTGCCAATACTTGACAAACGTGTTTGTTGTAAAAGAAACGAACACGAATCCGTAATGTCACTTTATAATTAGAGATTTAGACTATTAAAACATTTAAAACAGGAATTACTCTTTGTGAGATATAAGTGGATTTCAGATTTTAATCTTGAATTCCGAAATGCCTTAATGTGATCGTCACGAACAAACTAATTCACAAAGGATACAGATTTTTGACCTCATGTCTGCCGAAAGTATATTATAACACTTGCCCAATTGGTGTAGTAATTGATAACGTGAATTGTTAACTTCCAGCACATTTGTTTTGTGTGCATTTACTTGACATGGTCATGTTTAACAGAGTTCAAAATAATTTCATTATGTTCTATACTTAATTTTACATGGATTATTTTTACAATGTAGTTTGTATTGGTGTTTTTCAGGGCTTCATACCAGCGTTTGTGCAGTTAGGACCACAGACAGTTATTACCTTCTTATTGTTTGAACAGTTACGTTTGCGATTCGGAAATGATGTACCAGCATAACACAGACCAATAGACATTTACATTGCAAATTTTGGTTAACCAATGAATCATGTTAAGTCACGAAGGATTTTTATGATGATGAAACTTTTATGCATTTCTGGATCATGCTAAACCTGTAATTTTGAGTGATTTTGACATTTACACATGTATGTAAGGGACATGTCACTGAATAGTGTTCAAATAGTTTCAAAGCGATTTAAAGGTGTGTTCTGAACAGTGAAGAAGTGGTAGATAATATGGGACATCAAAAGATGTGTTGTCATTTCGAATTAAAACATACATGTATAACATTTAGGTAATGGGCTAAATGGTAAAGTCACAAGTGTGCAGTAATATTGTACTTGACATGATTGTGTTGTGCTCGGCAAGTGACAGCAATTTTACAGCAAGAGGTGGCGTCAGTGGTTCTTTTTCCAAATCAGTAGTAACAGTTGGCAGTATTATTATTAACCCCTCGTGCGCCAGACCTTTTGTTTAATGTGCACTGCCCTACACCAGTGTTGACATATGTCGTGATAGCATAAAACCTAAATATGCCCTAGATGACAGGTCCTAGATGCAAGTTTCAAAATGTTTTCACAAGTTCATTAGAATGAAACTATTGTTAACTTTGGGGTTTGGAGTATGCAACATTTGTTGACAAATGTGTGAACGGCATTTGAAAAAAGTTGGCCATTTTGTGTCGGTGTAAATATTTGGACAATCTGACAAATGTCGACTTCAGCTCATTACAGGTTAATGTCATTTATTACTGTTGATTTGGCAAAATGGACCACTGACACCACCATTTGGTCTAAAATGTATACCTACACCTGTCTAATACGAAGCATTCGATAGACAATAATTCCCACTTCTTTAAACGATATTGTGACAATATTGTTACCATAACTATTGTAAATATGATTATACTGTTTCAATTTCATACCACACAACTGAATATAAACAAAACTCTATTGAACAATACATCTAATTTTGGGTTTATTGTTTTATAATTTCAGCTCAATTTGAAATAGTGGGAGGAAACCGACGCTGGGGATCACAGTGTACATATGATTTTTATAGCAATACAGACTCTAAAGACGGGCGCTTTTTCTCGCCCAAGTATCCACAGAATTACCCTCCGGGCTCCAATTGCCAATACGTCTTTTATGGACAGAAAAATGAGCGTGTTAAAGTGACGTTTGAAAATATACAGTTAGAAAATATAGATGGCAGGTAAGTTGGATTTTATCTTTCCTTTTATCTTAATCCTTCATTATTATTTAATCATCCGATAAAAGATTGTGTACAATGAAAAGCATAACTTATTTCCAAGCTCGGACAATACAATACAATACTTTCACAAAGAACATGATTATCAGGAGTCTACAAGTTTATGAATGTACTCAAATAATAGGTATAGAATTAAGTGAAAGCAACTCAATCGTTGATGTATGATTTCATTACTATGTGATGTCCTTTCAGTTGTTCGGACAGCCCAGATTTCATAGTTGTCCGAGATGGCATGGATGCCCAGTCACCAGTGATAGCACAACACTGCAACACCCTTAACGGCGAGCAAATCATATCATCAGGTAAAGATTTTCACAAATTGATGCTCTTCCACAGTTCGGATATGTAAGTTTTTTGCTTTCGAATAACAGCACAGCCTTGTGGAACAGAAAAGAGATAAGGGGACTCGAGTCCAGTAATAACAGTTACCATTTACCTTTTATTTCCAATGGTGACACCCACTTTATTCTATTTAATAAATTCTAATCTTATCTGAAATAACAAACACAATTCAAAATCTATCTCGAAGTCGAACATGAAACGTACATGGGAAAAAGTTCTGGTTTCGAAACACACTCACGTCGGTGGTGACTCAATTTATTCATTACATAAAAGTGAGTTGTCTCAAATCAGAAACATGCGTTGTGCATTGATTCGAAGGAGAGAAGACCACTTGTAAGGCTTAAATTAAAGAGTAAAATAGTAACAATAAAGCTAGCGTGGAGTAAAGCATCTAGAAGATTCTTAAACCGTGTTTTAGTCACTGACATCCGTGTCATTATTTGCAAAGACACGTTAAGTTTATGCGTCTTTGTTACTTGTAACGAAATGATTTCAAGTAAATTTAGTGATGCAACTCTTAAAAGGAAACAAAATCTGCCACAATGAGACCAAAATTATGCGAAGTGAGGCCACAGTAATACATTGTTTGAAAGTGGTGACACACACTTATTTCATTCGATATTCAAGAGATCATTTAGGAGGGAGTCTTTCCTTCTATTATGAGATTTGAAAGAAAAGGGTGGTTTTAAACAAGAATAGTACATTTCAGTAGCAAGCTTGATGCAGATTACATTACCCATGTCCATATAGTTTGCCCAATGTCACTATCTGTCTGGAGACCGTCTGCTAATCCTCATTGCGCTCAACCATATAACCTTCAAGCTGCCAGATTATCTGGAAGACTTGAATTGAAGCTGTATGCAAACTGCCTCACAGACAATAAACTTGCAGGGATTTCTTCCCAAGGTTCTGTCCAGATTCGTGACACTCCGTACAAAGTGTTAGATGAATAGTCTGATTGAGCTTATTGTCGTAATGAAACCTTGCACGAAAACAAAAACACAAGGATCTAAGTTTAAAAAGGAAAGAATCGAAGAAAGCCCACAAGATTCGTTCATTTCTTTTAACTATGTAGCTGTAAGCGCAAATATGCACAAGAATAGACATTCAAAAAAAATTCAAAATAGATTTTTAAAATCATTTATCCTCACAGGCAAGTAGCAAGTATTTGAAATCAAATTTTCATGTGAAACAACAGTTATTCTGATAATAATGAAATAAAATAGGAATCTGTGGACTTACATTAAACAGTTTGGTTGCAGTTTAAAAAGTTAAGAAGATACAACTGCAAATAAATATGGATATAGAAAGCAGTCCTTTTGTTTTGTGATATGATTTGTTGCATGTAACATAAAGTGCTCACGATTGGCTAACCTGAGTGCAAGGTAGTGTAGATAGTCCAATACAAGAGTTTATTTGCCTTGTTTGCAGTAGCTTTAACATAGAGCAGGAACAAAATGGAAAATTTCCAGTACATTTGCTTCACCATGAAGTCACACACAAAACAATATATCTGGGAAACCCCTATGAAATGCAATGGACTGAAAATTTATTTTGGATGTCACGTTGTGGGTTCGAGTCCCGGTGGTGCCGCTTAGCAACAAAATAATTTCCTTGAGCAAGAAATTAACTCCACATTGCTCAGAGTGGTCT
>JBCAUI010158533.1:0-17734 GCA_038406195.1 Haplosyllis anthogorgicola
GGAGGGAGGGGAACACAAACCTAGATTTCGTCCAATACACAGACCCTCATTGCTAAAATGTGAATTACACATAAATACGATTTGAACTTTCTGTCTTCGGTTGCCCATAATCTCAGTAGCTAAGGATGTAACCTTGCTTTGCATGCATCCATCTGCATTGACGAGAAGAATCTGTGGTTTTCTCCTCTGTTATGTAATAGTAAGCTGAGCTTTAGGGAATCACTTTGGTTTAAGCCACACAGTAGGGAGGGTAAACAATACGGCATGAGGCTTTGTACACCAATAGGTCATCTCTCTCGATTATTTCGAGAAATGCTTTCTCATTGATATCTGTGATCTTGTAGAGTCCCCTGGACAATAAATGAAATGCTCTGCTTACTTAAGTTTTTTACTTTTTTTTAACTTTCATGAACTAAAGAATATTTGTCAAACGTCGGTACAATTATCGTCACAACAAAATGAATATATAATCTTGGTTTTATTTTTATTACAAATAATAGATGACTTTTATAATTTTTTCCCATACAGGGAATGTGCTAGCCCGAAGGTAAAGTACATGTATGCTGTAAATTTATACTAAGGTATTTGTAAATTGCTTGTGTAAATGGTAGATCTATTTAAATCATACATGTAGCAGACAATTGTGTATACTATGAGTATAAAAATATATTACAAATGTATAGTCTACATATAAATAACATTAGTAACACATATTATTTGTCAAATTGTATAGTAATGTCCATGAAAATAGATTTTTTGTTTTAGGTTGATGTCCCATGTTCTGTGGAAATTCTTTAGCTACCATATTTTTTATCCTTTCCTGATCTTTGTAACAGCAGTACACAAGAATGAAGTATTAGAATAATTCAAAAATGATAAAAATGGCACATCCAACAAAGATTTTATCCGAAATTAACATTGTTAAAATAGAAACATGTCATTATCTAATATGGTAGAAAAATTCTTCGATAATAATATGTGCATTCGCTGCCTCAATCAAACGATATGAGATTGTCTTGAATTAAAACGGTAGAATGTATACTAAAAAGTAGAGATGAGTTTCGGTATCCGCATCTGGTTCTGCCGGTTTTATTTCTCAAATTTGGTTATGAAAATGATAAAAGCAAATAGTTGGTTTCAATTAGGTCATGGTTAATCATTAAAATAATTAGTTTAAAGGGCAAAAACAACAGTTTTTATGGAGTTAAGAACCATGTTGTTACCCAATATGTACAGCTGTTGAGATAACAAATTGGAAAAAAGACTTGAGGGACACATATGATCCTAATTTTTCATAAAACGAAGTTGCTGATTACAACTTTTGACTATGAACTAGTACTAAAATTACACCATGATTTCCTGCTAAAAATAAAGAGTCTCAAAAACCAAATCAAATCAAATTTCGTTTCGTTTTGTAAACCAAATACCGGTTGTGAAAAATAACATTCGGCACCATCTCTACTAAAAAGGAAGTAATATAACTGTACAGAGTAACGTAAAAATACAGCACTAGGGTTAAAAACTGTATAATATCCATTCTTCTATTGCTTAAACGTAGAGAATAATACAACGAAGTGTAATCTTAAATGGTTTACGGCGCTCGATGACAACTTCCTATGGTGTAGTGGATTGAAAAGGATTTCTATAGTATGTACATGCAGAATAATATCAATACATAAAAGATGTGAAATAACAGGACGTATGAAATAAATACATGCAATTATAATTACAAACATCTAACATCATTTAAAACACGTTCATGAATGAATCTATCACAAATTACAAGTTGTCTTTTGGCTTAACCACTCAACAATACATGTGCATGACTTAACTTCTAATTCCACATTCATTCTGATAAAAACACGCGTCTACCGACTTTGCACTGTTCAATACGTGGTATACAATCTTACATGATTGGCCTGCTTTAAAAACTAAATCGTAATTAACAAAGATTCTTACAGTGCTACCTAACTTGAGATGGTTAAAATTGAAAACTCTCAACATTAACGTTTTAAGATTGCCGAATATTACAGTTTTGAAATGCAGTATTTTTTACAATGTATAATATCCTAAATATTTGTATAAAAAATGCTTCATTATGCGTTTATTACTCCAAGACTATATTGTGCTTTCATATGATATGTTTCCAAGACTATGGGCACTGTACGCGGATCCCATGCTCGCCATTGAGCGGCTGAGATCCACTCCTGTGCTGGGAAGATAAGGCATACTGCCCGCTGTAGACGGCGTCTTGTAACCTGAAGTCGTCGAGTTGTTCATTTGAACCTGCAATACGCATGTAACGTGTTCTGGTTAGGCGGAAGAAGAAAATTAAATTACCGCACAGTTTTTTTCTAAATTAAACCAGCTATTATTTGCAGAATACGTATAATTTTATGGTACTTTTCAAATTTTCCTGTAAAATTTAAATTGTGGATCTTAGCTTCAACAGTTAAAGCAAGTACCTTTATATCTGGAGTAGATATACTGTAGACCATTCCCCAGTTTTCTACTCCTTGCTTGTCTTCCTTTTTGGTTCCTGTTTCCCATGGATCCACAATGAATCCATCCACATAATCCACCAGCCTCCTGTGTTTCACCAGGGCAGGACCCCATTCCTTGGTCGGTTGGGTCAAGTTACGAAGTCTCTGTTTGTTGATAAGTGGGATGTTAAATCGTCTTGAATGGAATTTATACTATCTATATTTAGTATTATTTCTTCAGAATTCACTGCGATTTTAATTTAAGTCATCATTAAAAAAGGAATTCGATTGTTAAGTATAGTTTTACTATTTTGTTTTACTATTTACCATTTTGTACAGATTGATGCCAAATATGAGCATAAGTTGTAATGTAGTGTCATTAGGATTGCCTAGACAACAATAACATGTTAACTGCAACATAAATATATTTGAGAATTATTACTCAAATAAACATTAAAATTTAACTAAAGGTGAGTACCTCGTCTACGGTGCCTTCTTTCCGACATAGTTTGTAGATGGCTATGATTGGTATCCAAATAACCGAGGCAATTGTCATCATCCAACCCATGGCATCTGCCCAGGCAGGGAAGTAGTAGTCATCTCCATAACGAGCAGGGGAGTAGTCAATCCATCCGAACAGCAGTATAAACTGTAATGTAAAATGATGTTGCAGGTTAGTTATTTGTAAAGATAAACGCAGATTTTATTAGAAATTAACAGAGGCAAATAAACTGTTGATCTTTTCTGTGATGCTGGTCTTCTGAACAGGTGTATTAAGCCTCTACAACATTCTGTGACGTAATATTGAATGATAAACGTACAATTCATTGATAAAAATAAACCAAAGTTTTGAGGTATCGTATTTACTCACAATGATGAGAGCTGGACTAAGGAACTGCCAACAGATTCGCCACCATAACCAGGGCCTCTTGCCCAACATCATTGCGATGTCATTAAAAAATCTGTCGGCACCTTTAGGATAATAAAAATAAACATTTTCTCACAAAAATGTATTATAAATTACAAACAACTGTCATGATAGGTGTTATCCAGAAATATAAGATATAATATTTCATCTTTTATCACAAACTTGTTATCATACCTACCATATATCCATCCCAAGCTGATACATTCAAAGAGCCCTATGGTCAGTATGGCCCACCCGCCACAATACGTGTCCATCAATTGCAACATGTAAGCACCACCCTGAGTGATGACCGTAAATAATGAACAGATAAAAAAATAACTTTGATAATAACTGACAAATTTATGGGTAACAGTAAAGCAAATAGTGAATTGTGCGAAGGAGACAAGATTGTAAGAACAGACGTTCACTGTGGCATCATTCCATGTTGTTTAAATAAAAAGAATAATTTGATTTATTGCAATGAATTTTGTCGTCGTCATAACATACTTACATCACAACATAAAGGTAAACCCAACAAGAAGAATGTTACACAAACAGCCAGTATGACTTTCGTTTTGTACTGTCTCAACCACTTAAACTGATCCAACAATGATGTGAGAACCGTTTCCAACATCGCAAACTGAAATTACAGAACAATAAACACCATGATTCCGATACGGGGTCTAATTCCTTGAATGAAAGTTTGCTGAATGCAGTTGCAGTCTTTTTTTTCTTTTTATACAAATTAAGTATTTAACACCCATTTTATTGAACTTCATTAGAAATAAGGGCATTTCTTTTCTATTACCTGTGAATCGAGTCCCAGTGTAACCAACATAAGGAAGAAGAGAACTGCCCACAGTGGAGACACTGGCATCCGCGTGACGGCATCCGGGTACACGATAAATGCTAGACCTGGCCCTAATGGACGAGAATATGTACATGTTTTAATTTGTTAATAAATAGCTGAGCTTAAGCTTGTTTGCAGCAGGGAATAAAGCTAAAATACTACTTTCTTTTTAATATATATATGCGTTAAGCGTTTAAAATACGTGTCTGCACAAATGCAATTTTAAAACTCGCGTAGATTTTGCCAGAATTGTTAAAGGACTAAAGACTTCGGTCAGAGTCACCACCAGGAGGCTGTAGTCTAAAGACTAGTGAAAATGGGTAGTTTTGCACCCTTTCCAAAAGTACCCAGATCCGCCAGTTGAAATGCCGATACCGGTGTGATTAGATGTAGTACAGAGATGAGAGCTTATTTCCTAAAGTAAGTGTCAATTTACTTTAAGACTGCAACTAGAGTTAACACCAGAGGCACCAGAGGCTTCCTGCCTTACACCTGTGGCTGCAGTCACGTGACAGTCTAAAGACTATCCTATTGGTTAATTAGAGTTACGCATAGCATCATTAGTATCCATATTTGTTAGTTCTAATTGCATCTTCTCAGAGCCTACACGCATTTGTAACAAGAGTTAATAAATTATCAAAAAGTCTAGAGACAGTTGTTCTAGTCTTTTTACAAGAATGAAGTCAAATTTGAATGTGCATATCATAAAAGCATATTTCTGTTTCTTTTGAGATGTAGAATTTAGATTCAATAGCAGATTTTTTTATTTGTTAATCACAGGCTGATGAATCTCAATGCATTTTTGATACTTCATAATTGATGTTTAACAGACCTGATATTAATACTCACCACTTGCGGCAACTTTTTCTACTGTTGTGTTAAGTTCTTTGGCCATAAAACCAAGAAACGAGAATATTACAAAACCGGCAAATATGGAAGTTGAACAGTTGCCTATTGTGACTATAAATGTGTCCCTGTAATAAGAAAAAATATACAATGGAATACACAATGGAAGGAAAATGATATTACATGGTTGCTATTTTTTCCTTGAAAACAAGGCGAATAAAAATCACTGAGTAATTTTTGAGCAGACTACCTGAGACAGTTATTGTGAAACCGGTTGTAACTGGCGAGTGCTATTAGACCTCCCCAGCAATTGGACAGTGAAAAGAATATCTGAACTGCCGCATCATTCCACACCTGTTAAAAAACATAAGTGTAGTATGTCAGAATTATTGCTTGTTGATATCAATGACTAGACAGACAACTGCGAGTCAAATTTAGAAAACCAGCTTTACCTTTGCGTCAGCTAATCTCTCAATTTCGGGCGTGATGTAGAATTTAACTCCATCACCAGCACCATCTAATGTTACACCTCTGAACAGCAGTATCACTAGTACAGCATAGGGAAAAAGTGCTGTGAAGTAGACCACCTAGGGCAAGTGGAAATTTAAACACATTTGAATAGGTGACAACAGGACAATTTCAAAAACGTTTAAAGAAAGTGGTTCCATTACACTCACTCATATCAGGTTTAAACTATTTGGTTAGTAGCTGTTAAATGGTATGTTAATTTACAATCACTTTTTTGTTTGTCTTTCTTAATAACGAAATGGTATCTTTGAAGTTTACCTTTCCAGATGATTTAATGCCCTTTATCATACAGAAGAATGCTATGGTCCAGGCTCCTAACAATGACAGCACCAGGTCCCAATGTGGCGCACCCATGTCATCTATACCTGTACTTAGGTGCAATACTCTATGACTGTAAGAAATGAAATTTGTACGGTACATATGGAAAAGGAATCCCTAATTTCAATTTTTTATATAACATTTAGGACTGGTATAAGATTTTTTACTGAAGTCACATGTTTTTGAACCGTTTCTTTATCATATCAATTGTATTACAGGTTGTAATACGATACACATGCGACATACACGCAAATGCAGTCTTAGATTTTACTATCTACAACTAGTTATTGAGTTATTTATCACTAACTTGTAGTACTCCTCACTGGGAGATATTCTGGATATATTGGTTTTATTCTGGAAGAGGGTGTAGTTATAAAGTCCTACAAATTGTCCCTCAGAATAACACGTTCCGTTGTTTTCGTTTCGTGTTTGGTTGGTTAAATCACAAGCTACATCTTTGAGTAACTCGGAGCACACTGAAACATCAAATAGATCAGAAATATAGTTAACTAGTGAAACAATACTACAGACAGACAACCAGTATCTTCATAAAATATTATTTACTTATTTCCTTATTTATTCTATGCTGTGACACAGAAAACAATGGACGATTTCAAACGCAATGTCTCGAAGAATAGTCACTGGACAAATTATGAAATTGAATTGCAGTTTATGTTTCTATCAGGCCAAATCCATCCCTCTCTATTACTATCAATAATGTTGAACAGTTAAATATGAAACAACGTTAAAGATTGATAATAACACCAGCGGAGAGGTAATTTTTCTATTTAAGCGTTGCATGCAATAAGACGTTATGTGATAAAACGATACTTCTGCTTACCATTTGTGTTCCAATCGTGATCACAGTGGTTCCAGGGCAAAACTTTGGCAAGAGAGGCAAAGAAGTAGAAGAGCGAATAGGCTATAATCATATTGTAGTAAATAGCCACGAGGCCTGATACGACTAGTTGAGCACATCCTATACCTGCAAACAGAAATAGAATGCAGAATAACATAAATGTGTCAAATAATTACGCTTTTAACTTCCCATTTTTGGTTGTGCATAATTGAAGTTCAAATTTGGCAGATCTTCCCTTGTTCTGCCTTGGCATAGCAGACCCTCCCCCAGTATGGCAGAACAACCAGAGATGATTTGCCCGGGTAAGGGTTGCTGGGAATTTTTTATTTGACTTCAATAAGATAAATTAGAAAAAAATTAGCTTTGTGAAGGACTGCTTTGCCCCGTTGGAAAACTATTCTCGTTTTATAAGTTATTTTCCGTATCAAAAACATTTTACCACATGTATTCTATTTTTGAATATTTTACCTTTAAATAATGGAGCAAATTTCCAGCACGTTAACGGTCCATTACTGCAGAATTGACCTAACGAAAGCTCCATGAAAAACAATGGAATTCCTACGAAGACTAACATAATAATATAAGGTATGAAGAATGCTCCTCCTCCATTCCTACAATAACAATGTTATTTGTAAGATTTAGAAACTAATTAACATTCATGTTCATAACCCGAGGTTTCGCAGTAAATTGGTATAAAATAAACGTCTTCGGTTCTACTGATTTAACTTAAAATACAGTTTGCAATGGAACGTAGTTTAGTGGACGTCATTTGCCTTCTGTTTTAATTGATTTCCAACGACCTAATTTGAACATAGTTTTGCATATTCCAATTCGATTTGACGTTTTTATATGTTGCTCCCACATATTCATTATATCTACCTGTAACAAAGATAAGGAAACCTCCAGACATTTCCTAATCCTACAGCGTAACCCAAACATGACAGTAAGAAGTCCAGTTTTCCACTCCAGTTTCCTCTCTCTTTATTCTCATCTACACCAAAGTGTTGCTTACCATCATCTACGTCTTCTGGCAAGAGATATTTCTGAAAGAAAGATGGCAGCAATGTGAATGTTTGAAATTAGTAATGAGACTAAATCACTTAAATCACAGATGGCTACAGGATTTAAGCAAGAAGTATTATTTCATAGTTTTGTGATGGACAGTTGTCAAAGAAAGAGAGTAAGCATAAAAGTGTAAAAAAAAGTGCTCTTTGCACACTTTTTTGCATCACATCTAAGATGCGCAATGGAATAATCATACACGATTTTGGATACTCAGTTTCAAGTGTCACCTCTGGTCTCATAAAACTTTTCTGGGATTTGAATGCAAGTTACTTTTAAGCTTGGACCTCTCAATAAGCTGGGGTACAGTGACATGGCTTATCAATCACTGGCTTTGATTAATCACTGAAGTTAAGCAACCACGAGTACGGAGTACGGTGGTCACTTGGATGCAGGGAAAGCATGACACAACCAGGAAGTTCTCTAAATTTTAAAACAGGAGTACCAGTGGCTCTGTATATACATGATTACGCGATGGCCTTCCAAAAAGGATAACCACGGTTGCTGCCATAATTTGGGGAAATTTTTGATAATAATTCTAAGTTATTAATTCATCAACTTGTTAGTGTGTGGACGTTGCTTCTGAATTAGCTGGGTCGGTCACATGCACAAAGACTCAATACTGCCATGTCTGGGCTGCGCTGTAAAACAAGCAAACATACTGGACAATTTACAGCAACTTTAGGTTAAACAAATACCATTTTGTTAATTATTGAAATGTTATCGCAAAATAATTGACTACTTTGCAAAAAGAAAACAAGTTGTAAGCAATGTCGAAAATTTCTGTTTACTCTTGTACTTATCTGTTTATTCCAACAGACATGTTTCAAGTTTATTTATATCTCTCAACAACAAATATTCAAATATTTACATACAACCCAAAGCCTTTTGAAAGCTACTTGTCTTTGTACATAGCAGCCATGTAGAATTTGATACCCTTACATCAAAGCTTATTGAACTGGATAGGAAATTGTAAGTTGTTTATCGCACCAAAAATATCGATATATCCGGGGACAACTGTACTAATGACTGGCATAAATTGGAACGGGATTAATTGTCTACACAATGAGGTATCAAGATATTTCTTTATCAGAAATTATATTCTTTTACAATTAATTTAGAACAAATTAGGTCAAATTTTAAACAACCATAAACAACTTGCAATTTCCCATCCAGTTCAGTAAGCTTTGTATTATATTCTTTTACAAGTAATTTAGAACAAATTAGGTCAAATTTTAAACAACCGGAAAATAGCATCGATATAAGCGGGATATCGATATAAGCAGAACAATTAATATGAAGGTCTATTAAATTGGTGCGGAAAAAAGTATCGATATAAGCGGGATATCGATATAAGCGATATCGATATATCCAGTGTTTATTCGCTCGATGGATGAGGAATAAACTTTTCCGGAAATTAATTCTAACACTTTAATCTTGCAGCCGAAGTAAAGATTTTGACAAAGCCTAACTGCGATTACGTTTAATGAGAGTCCTTACCCCAGTTCCCTGTGTTTCCAGGGTATCAGCAGAGGAGTACATTGCTTTGTTGAGATCTAACTTCACATTGTTTTTGGCCATCATGTCTATCACAGGCGGAGACAAGTAACCGTATGACGAGGGTGGAGGAGTCATGTCCGCATGTCCACTCAAACTACCCGAACTGTCATGTATACTACGACGATAAAAATGTAATGTTTATTAAATTATTTGTTAACTATTGTATTGAGTAATACATTAAACAGAGCAGTTGTTTTATTAGGTGGCAAATACTCGAACCAAGTGAGTACCAACTTGTAAATGATAAGAAATAATTAGTTTTTTACATCTTTCTAGAATGGAAATTTCCCCCACCACTACTTTTTCAAAATGTACAAATATTCAAACTTCACCAGTTGTGTGTTAGAACGTTTAGTAGAATCTACATTGTCAATATGATTCACATGCCCCATGCAGTGAACACATTTATATATGTCATGGGATTCGTAAGATAAAAAGTTTGAAAATCTACAAATGATCTTCTACATTTGAGAACAAAAAAGTCATTTGAGTGATTTAATGTAGTTCTGTACAAATTATGACTTGATCTGAATGAGGCACCAATAGAAAAAGGAGAAAACATTTCTATGGAAAAAAATTAACCAATCCAGCAAATCTCAAAGCTTTATGCTTAAATATCATTCTTTTGGCCTGACTTCAAAGCCATATAAAAAAGATGATATTTTAAAAAAAGTGAATTTATAATTGATTCTGGTCGCAAATACCTTTCTCCGCCCGCTTACCCGTGAAGAAACTTAAAACTAACAGTCGAAAGTGAAGCGCAGCAGAGTTCATGCCTATTATGGAATACTTACTACCTCGGAGGTCTGGAGCCTTGCAAGCTGGACGTGGCCAGGGGAGGGGTGCCCTGGTGAGTCTCGATGTTGTCGGGTACTCCACCCCTTGGAGGGGTTTCCTGAAAAATTGAAAACATAATAAACTTGTTTAAGTAAAAATATTGTGCAATGTTCGTCAGTGGTTAGGATTTATATGGTGGAAATTTTATTATAGCAGATCTAGCAATTCTCTTTGGACGATTGTTGGGGGGGACGGGTAGGGGGCGCACTCCTTGGGTGCGGAAGAAGGAGATTGGGGTGGAAGTCTCACTTTTGTAGTTCCATGGATCTCCTGGATCTGCCAATGAGCTAATGAAAGTCAAGAAATTAAGTATTAGATTGCATTCATTATATCCATGGTGACATGCGTGTTAATTTCACGACTCTGTTAATGATAATGATCACAGAAGAAAAATAAATTCGATTTTTCGCGTCATCTTAATGAATATCAAGACATACCTAACGATTGCCAAAGTCATTTAGTGTAACTTTTCAGGGGCGGATCCAAGATTTGGTCGGGGGGGGGACCAACTTGTCAAATGCTGATGTTTGCTGACAGAGCGAAGTGAAGTTGCATGAGTGCAGGAAGCAAGTAACAGGGTGGGGCCCCAGAAGCCCTTGGGGTTTTCATTAACAAATATGCATTCTCCTGTATTTCTGAGGACCTTTTTATGTTTAATTTTTCTTTAGTTATTTTAGTGTAGGGTTTCCTGAGTGGAGCAAGGCTAGAAAAAATTGGGAGACATTGTAATGAAATGATGCCAAGTGCAGTGAGGCAGGCAAATTTTTAGAAAATAAATGGTTAAATATAATGCCAAGTGAAGCGTGGCTAAAAACTTTTGCAAAATATAGTCTAATTTTAGTGTTTTGAGGTGCTGGGGCCCCAAAGTTGGGCCCCAAAACTGGGGGCTTGGGGGCGGGCGGGCCCCCAGGCCCCCCTGGATCCGTCGCTGCTTTTGTAAAATAATTCAGTATTCTCACTTTTTATAATCAACACTTTTATAAAACTGACTATCATTTTATACACATATGTTAAACAAATTCAATCTCGTTCAGATCAATTTAGTTCACATCAATCAATAAAGTAAGTACATTTTAGTGGATATTTAAAAGAGACGTCCCTGAGTACACTAAGAACTCAAGAATATAGTAAAGTACCGAGGACATGTTGTGCCCTGTATGGTAGAAACTCTTTTAGAACACAAGCGTTAATAATGTATTTTTGTGCCTGGGGGAATGCAAGACAAAACAGCTGCCAAAATTAAGATGACATGTTTAAGTGATGTGTGCATACCCAGTGTATGCAATGAAGGTATAATCAGTTGTTATTATTATCCTTTATTATATATATTTTGCATAAAGGTCATTTCCCACATAACTGTAACGTTTTCTGTTTGACTCAAAAATTCCCCGGTTACTATATCTTCACAGTCTATTTGTGGCACATAAAAGGTGCATCTTAATCCTTACACGTTATGCTATTATTCTAATGTTTTCGAGCAAAATAAGGCACTTTTCGTAAAGTGACATGTCTGCTTTAAACTATAGGTTGAATCATATTTACCAGAACGTGATTATGTTCCATTGTTCTATTCTTCTATCCGCATCCCATCGGTGATATCCACTTTAGGAGTCGATGTCTGCAACCTTAACTTATTTGCTACATCCTTCAGGTATAAATTGCTTTTCCCGTCTGATGCATATAAATTCTAGTCAATCTAGGTTCCATTTGACGGAGCACTAACGAACAGTCAATGATTTGTTGTGGACATTTCCATTTTTGGCTCAGAACTCAGACTGAGTGACACATATCGCCTTTCTTCGTTAAGGAATAAATTCAAATATCGCTACAAGGTATAAAAAGCATAAGTGGGTCAACTTATTATAAGAGTTGGTGGAGCACAACCCCGGTGTCCCCTTATGTGTTATTTACGAAAGGAAATTCCCATTCATGCTTCAGTGATTTCTTTGAAGTTTACCTATGGGGATTCCCCTAGGTAGCGCGCAGGTAAAAAGCTACTGCAGCGACATTTTGAAATTGCTTATTGTGACGTCATTAAGGGAAATCCTTACCATGTACGGTTTGGTCAGTTGTACGAGAATGGTGATGTTGTTTGCGCCTTTGAAACGCTTCGAAGTAGATAAAAATTCATTACTACGGCGTCGTGTTTACTTGATGCAGTACAAACGGAATGATTAGCCTCACGATTACTTTTATTGCAATAGTGAATCCAGGAGCGTGACCCCCCTATTCCTGTTAAAACAAGAGAATAGAAGCGAGTCATCGAGAACCCTAGCAGTGGCGGATCCAGGATTTCTTGGGGGGGGGGCGCCAACCTTGGGGCGCCCCAATTTTTACCCAATTTTCGCGCAAAAATCCCCCAAAACAGCATGAAAATGAAGAACTTTTGGACCGTAGTGGGGGTGGCGCCTCCCGCCCCCCCTAGATCCGCCCCTGCCTAGGATAAATTTTGAAATCCATACGCCACTTGGTTTGGTTATTGCATTTTTTCTTTCATTGGTTTTTTTCTTTTCTTTTTCTTTTAGAATTAAGATAAATGTTCAGAATCAGAACATCAGCACAATGGCCGAAGACAACGTCTGTCACCACTTTGAATGGTTCACCCGGGAACTCACCCACCCTAAAATTTAATTAAAACCAAGTTAAAATTATGTGATGGTGTGCTCAATTGTGACAGCACCTGTTGGGCAAGAAATGTGATGTGTGCCTCATTCCCTACTGGTTTGAAGAAATGAACGAATAAGACTTCATGGTGACGTATGAGCATTACAAGCTTTCTATACCAAATGGGGAAGAATTGAAGTCTTCCCGTCAATAAAATTCACTCAGAGCAAATGTGACGATGTAAGAAAGCTTGTACTGGAAATTTACAGACAATACTATGAAGGAAAAACCTCTATATCTGGGCAGAGAAGGCCGAACAAATGGAAAGACTGGATATTCTTTGTGCAGTTCCCTGTACAATGACTGGTGAAGAAATGTATAAATCAGCAAATGACTGGTGAAGAAATGTATAAATCAGAAAAGTTTGCCTTTCATAGGGACACTGCCTCCAGCTGACTGGTTACACAGTCAAAGCATTCAGACCAATTGTGAATGTGACACTCCCATTGTGACTATTGTCTCAATACTCTCAGCTCAACTGGTGTCACATATTTGACATACATGTATAAAATCAAAGATAACCATCACCAATAAATTTCTTCTGGCCAATACTGAGCCACCAGCAATGCCTGTTTCATTTGAGGATATAAAAAAATTTGTTTCATCTTTAATTTAATTCTGTGAGTTGGGCCTTAATAAAAATCAGGTCTATCAACAGCTCCTGAAATCTCTATCAATTTGGCAACGTGCAGAACAAAAAGGAGAACAGATGAATTCTACGCTGAGCTTTTGATGTGCTATTGTTTCAAAACTGATAGGTATTTCATCCTCTGCTCTTTAGGAAATTTTTGTAACACGAGTAACAGTTTCATTACGGTTTGTCCGAAAGACAGTCAACACACAGTACTGTTCCAATTAATTATGTCCTGTGAAATGTTCACGACATTTATATAAATTTAGTGCTAAATTAATATTTCATTTGCTTTAATTAAGCCAGACATCTCTGAATTATTCGTCAATGAATTCATATTCATAAGCACAAAAATGTCACACAGAGATCTGCTTTGCATGGGTCAAATCAACTTTGAAAAGCACAATAGGATCCCTCAAAATTAATTGACCTCCTAGCCTGAATAAGGTAAGACGAATGAAGAAAACATCATAGCAGCATGTTGTTTACATTTGTTTACATTTGTTTTCTTCAAACTGAGTTGTAAAATGTTTAGCCGTTTAGCTCACTTTGGAAATTAAATAATTCCTCAAAAGAATTTCACTGGAAAAGTTAACAAGGATGACGTTGCCCAAAAAACATTTGGTAAGTAACTTGCATATTGAATTGAGTCCGAGAATAAGTGGGTTAATGACTGTTAATCCTAGCGACAACCGCAAACACGCACACACACACGTACACACATACACACACACGCACACACACGCTCAGTGTGACGGTGAATTTCTGTTGATGATATATGCAGATTTATCTTTAACAGGAACTCAGAGAAGAAGCTTACGTTAAGGGGCAAAAGAAGTTATTGAAAGGCTTTTTACAAGGCGTATCTCTGAGACAAGATAAGGAAAAAGATCGAGCATTAAAATACAAAGCCTATCAAGCAGTTCTCTATGAACACAGTTTTACTAAATCAAAGTTAACAAAGGCGGAAAAGCTTGATAAAAATTACAGCAAATATGCACTCCAGCCACAGATTGATAGGAAATTAGAAGTGCTACATCCTTCATATATCAGAAACAAGAGAAATCAAGCAAGTTTCGAAAAGGCAAAACAGGACATGTTTGATCTCATGAAGAAAAACTTGGAAAAATTAGAGATTACATGCACAAGAAAGATAGAAGACCATGAGGTGGAAAAGGTGCAGAATATTTTTTCAAGTAATCGAGCCAATTCCGCGCAAGTAGATGACGATGACGACAATGAAAGAGGTAACGATGCTGGTGGAGAAGGAAATGGAAAAAGAAAGACGATCGCAAGGAATGAAAGTATAATAATGAGCGACGAACAAGTAAGCGGAGAAAATATTAATGAAATGCAAACGAGTGAAACTTCTCTCAACGACAAAACTGCATTTGGTCATGTAATCTTTGAAAAAGGAACTCAAAGCAGAGACGTCCAAGAGTGATATCGCTCCGCCTCCAGTGTCCAAATCCATTTCAAAGTCAGACACAAGTCAGCAAATAAGAGTTCTTTCAAAAATAGATGTTCTTGTCAAGAAGAAAGTGTCTGCTAGAAATGACCTTGTTCTGAAGTCTGAGGTCACCCCTCGACAAGAGAAGAAGGAACCAGACGTTCCGCCACTAGAGGAAACTCAGAAGAATATGACATCACCACATGAAGAAAAGAAAACAATAGAAAGAAAAGAATCTGAAAAGGTTGTGACAGAAAGCCAGGCGGGACCAATGATACCCATTATAAGAGAGAATTCTGAACCGATTTTGGTTCTAGATGATGAAGACGATCTGAATGCTCAGTCACCAGTATTAATTGATGATGCGTATCCAGCTCAAGTCATATCGGAACTACCAAGTCCAGGACTACTCGGACCTCCTGATATCTTTCCTTGAACCTTCATAAGACACAGATTAGTCAGGCTATTTTTAAGTTGTTAGATCAATTGCAAATAAATCGAAAGCTCATGCAGATCCATTTTATATTTACTCCAGATTGGTTTTTTATGACCAGAGGGTGAAATGTCTGGTTTAGGCTCTTCATTTTGAGAACAATGGACATTTTTGTTTGAGTCAAGGGCACAGCATGGAATTCCATTGACGCAAAATGAAATCCATTTTGGGAGCTGCTGATATATGAAACCTGAAGTTTGAAAGGGCAAGAGAAATGAGTTCTTATGAACCACTTGGCACCGAATAACAACACTGAATCTGTATTGATACTTACATAAGTAACTTTGTAAGCTGTGCTGTGTACACTAATGAATAGACTGAATGATATGTCAACGCAAAGAAAAAATCACGGAAACATAAAGCTGTTAATTATTATCTTATAATTACAATCTGGCATCCTGTGAATTCAAACTACGAGAAAGTATTATAACAACTACCACATTGATACAGCACAAAATGAACAAATCATTTTTAAGTCCATCTTGAAAGGCAATTGTTTCTTGTGTGTTAGCTAAATTACAGTTCCTAATGTTTCTTTATTTTTTTCAGCATTGGAAAATCATAGTAATGTGGAAATGTTTGGGAATAAACTTAAAGAGATCACGATGTGCTATATGATGCTTAAAATTTGTAGAGTACGCTTGCCCAGATGGCTCCAGCACCTCAACGTTAGGCACGTCAAAACGAGCTATTATCTTGTCAATTTGTTTGTTTGAATAACCATTTTTTGTCCACTCCATTAAAAAAAGTAAATGAACACATCGACAAGATAATATCTCAAGATAATATCATGTCAGTGTAAGTATGATGAAGTGGAAACAATATCAATTGTGGGTAGAATTTAGCAAACATTTGGAGTGTTATCGAACTGTGATATTTCGTTGGTTTAAACAACCGCTCAAAAACAGACACAAAGTTCGCCAAACAATAGTACATTTAGTCTTTATGTATTGAATTGTCTTCTTTTCATTTTGCCAAGAAAGAGAAGTCGCTTAAGTAGTAGTCTATTGGTTTGCCTGGTGATCATTAATTAAAAATGCTCGTTCTTTTTAATGGCACATCAGGCCCAGCTTAGGCGGAAAGCAGGAGTCAAGTGAGATGGGAGAGCCAGAAATATGAAGAATTATTAGTCCTTTCGCAACCTTTAATCAGGTCAAGGACAACAACTTCCAAAAGATAGTTACAGGATGATCAGGTTTAGGACAAAACATAGAAGTACAACTATGACCCAGCCTTTTGCATAAACATGTAATGAAGACCATTTCAGTCACTGTACTCCTATTTATGATACTACTCAGGTTGGGGGCAACAACTTCCAAAGGAGAGTTAGAGGATGAATAACAATCCGTTTTGATATCAAAACTCTTCATATCAGAAAAGCAGGAAACCACACCTGCTTTCTTTCAAAATGACTCTTTTGTAAAAATTACTGAGCAGTTTATGCAAATGGCGACTTCAATGCATCCATATTCTTCTAGTCATTACAAGATTTCCCAATGAACTGTGCCTTGCAAACTATCCAGTAGGTCTCATGGCAACTCACAGTGTGCAACCTACCTTGGATAGTTAATAGGAAAAGTTTGTAATGATATGCCCAGACAGTTGTAAAAACAGACATAAAGTTGATCAAACAACAGAACATTTGGTCTCTTTGTACTGAATTCTGCATATTATTATTTGTTACTTTGTGCAATGATCATGAAAAAAAACCTGTTCTGATTAATTCCTCAGCAGGCCCAGGTTAGGCACATAGTAGGAGTCAAGTGAAGTGGGGGGGGGGGGAGCCAGAAGTACTTGTATAAAGAATTATTAGTCCTATCGCAACCCAAAATTAAGTACAAAACTTCCAGCAAAGTGTTACAGGAGGATCAACAAATCTGTTTTAATATTAAGAAGTCTTCTTGTTAAAAAATCAAGGGGCCCTGTCAACAATAGTAATTTACGCCGAGTTTGTGTTTTCAAAAAAGCACAACATGACACTACATGAATCTTTAGTAATGTAAAAGAGTTCGGGTTCCTTCAACGTTGCAGGAGACTTTATTCTAATATCTTTCGTGTAATGGATTTAAGTTACAAAGCACTCAGTTTGCATCCTGCTAAAACTTCATAAAGTTCTGTTGTCTATGGTCCAGATCTATCTAGTTGTGTCCAGTTATCACCAGTAACTGAAGCAATGTCACAAAACACCAAAGTCTCATAAATACAGTTGATTCATTTATTACACAATATCAAATCTTTCACAATGT
>JBCAUI010158644.1:0-17734 GCA_038406195.1 Haplosyllis anthogorgicola
TTCACACTTTGCCTTGCACTTGGATGATTCTTTTGTGTTGTGTCCAGGTCATGCATTTGTTTACATTTTGGTTCAGGACATTAAGGTTGATAAAATAGGAGTCAGCACTTCCTAGGTAGGAATCCGTAAATAGAAGGCAGTATCAATTTGAATTGCAGTAGTAAGCTATTAATCTTTGCACAACTTCACATAAAAATTTGGAAACATTATCTTATTGATAACTATTACATTTTCGTCCCTGGGACTAACCCAACAGGATCTCTGCTACACCCTGGTTAGCATTTGGGATGACTCTGCAACTTCTTATTTGCAACCATATTTCGTACCGACAAGTTTGACGGATTTTTAAATCTCTCTGGTTACCTGCAGATTGATGTATGCCACCGAATCACTGTCGTCAATAGCTATAAATTCAGGTTCTAGGTCCTGAGAAAAGGTGGTGTTTAGGCTTGTTCCCTGGCCTCTGTAAACCCATCTTACACCTTCTTCAACATACATGTCTGCGCTAAAATCATTTGGTAAACCAAAGTAGGGCAATTTAAAATTTACCAAGTGTCGTTTCTAAGTTTTCCCACAGTGATCTCAAACTAGATTTTTGGCCTGGTTAAACAATCAACTGTTTGGTAATACTACTACTGCAAGTTGGTATACCTACTCTGCATTAAACTGTGTAAAATCTAACATCTTCTGTGTTGGTGTAGCGGAACTGGGATTACCAATGATGACTACGCCCCCTTCTGGATTGACCACTGTGCCATCTGGGAGTTTTTGTAGTTCTCCCTCAATGGCCACCAGGATGCGCTGACAGTCTTGTGTAAAATGCAGCATATCTGGTACTGCACCCACTGTAAAAGGAAAAGAAACAAAACTATGATCCTTCTAGATAACAATATATAATAAACAATATTATTCTCATACCTGACTTTTTAAATATGTCATCATCTTATTCTTGGTTTATTTTCAGCTTACTTTGAATAGATGGAAAGATCTGTTCCAAAAGCATCGCAAATTTGATTTAATAAAAGCAATCAAGCTTGTTTCTCATTTCTGGTTTTTCTGGATTTTTTTCTCACTGGGCAAAAAGAATTAGGCAAACAAGGTAAACTTGCCTAATTAAGCATATCAAAATAAATAAGAAAATGCCTGACTGCCACAGATTACGCAGTTCGGGAACACCATCAGTACACGGTAACTTATTGGAGCTTATGTACACAATTGATGCGAATTCTGTGTGAATTTCACGATGCATTGAGTTCATATGGAAATCACAGCATGAATATCTGTTGTTATCTTAAGAAGTTCACTTACCCACAAGGTCATTTATCAAGGTCATCGAATCAGGATCATCTGGATCATACAGCTTGAATACAATCACTCTGCCATCTAGCGGTGTCTGTGAATCCTTAGCGTCAAAACTCACGGTCAATACATCTCCACACGTCTGTTATGAACACATTAACTTTAAATTAGCAACTAAACATTTAATGGTGATCATATCGTAAAGCAAAAAAAAATGCAACTGTGATGGGCACGGTAAAATATCTGGATGTTCAAAACTTGCACAGTGCACAATGTCTTGGTCAAATGCCCACATGACATGACCAAAAATGATCTTCTCGCATTCTGGTGCAGTAAATATAGAAGACGCTGAAATGGAAAACCAATATTCAGAATCCATGTAAATACAAAGTACAAAATGATGACCCGAAAATCTTACCTCGATATCAGTTATTTCTCCTGTGTGACTAATTTGTTTGTGATGAACTAATGATGGATTGGTTGGATCAGTAAAATCTATCACATGTATGAGATTCAAACCTAAAATGCAGCAAAATTTCTTTTCTTAATTAAAACCATTGGCAGAAATGGCAATAATCTCGCATGAAATGTATATTTACTTTATTCTCAAGGTTTTAACAAATATATTTAAGGGAAATCTTTCTCAATATTTCTATATAAATTTATTTCTCAATAAATCAGTCTAAATCACTGCAATACAGTTTTCTAACCAGGGAAAACTACTTGTGAGCTAGCGACCTCTGACGGTAAATAGTCACATTCACCTTGCTGTACGGTGAAGCATGTGCCCATGTGAGCTACTGCGTGACATCAAATGTGAAAATAAAAATTTGACGTTAAAAATATTGGTCGAAACTTAAATTTTATTTCACATTTTTCCGTGAGCCACTGCAAAGTTGACTGGAAATATGTGCATGTATGCAATCTTTAACTACTTCAGATCCGAATTTTGATGTCACTGTGAGTTGAATATGCTGGTTGGAGTGTGTGTCCGAATGTTTCATAATGTGATAATGTGGATCCAACCCCTGAATTCCTGTGAGAATCGGACCTCTATTTGTGTAATGCTCAAAGTAGCCTTCCAATAACATAGTCTAATAATATTGAAAGTTTTGATTGTGTAGTTTTCTGTAATATATTTATATATTCATGGTTGGTTTGCCAAACTCAGGTGACCACTTCGTAATCAAAAGAATTTTTTCTCTGCTTGGAAATTTCTTTTCTTTTTCAGTAGAAATTTAAATGATTACTGATTACTATCACGGTATTATTCTCAGGAGGAATTGAAATTTACTTGAAATTACTGATGTTCGATATTTTACTAACAACAGTGCATATATTTGTCCGAGAAATACTTTTTTAATTTGACTTACTAACCTACTGCATAAAAGTACGCATTTTGCGGATCCACGGCTCCCTGTTCAGCTGCACCTTCGTCATAGGCGAATTGCTGCAACACAAATCAAGAAATTCCTATTAAAAGTTTAGAGCCAAAATTCAAAAGCCTAGTGTGGAATTCTTTTGTTTCCTCTTTTGTTCTGTACCCTTAACATTTAATAAAAATTTCTTGATTTGAAAAAGAGATTTCAGTTAAAAGAGCTGACACCGTAAATATAAACTAAATAATATCATTCATGAAATGAATATGTATTCCTTTCTGTTCACACTTGGTTAAGAGTTTATGACACACCGAGTTGTAAAATTCACGAACAAAAAAGGTAGGAAACATTGATACGTGGACTTTTTGGGCCATTTAAAATCACTGAGATGTAAAATATCTGAGGTGTTTGTGTGAAAATACCTATAGATACACATGTAAATATGTAGAACACTCACTACAATTACAGTTGCAGATGAACTTTAGCATTTTCCCTTTATTATGACACATGATACATAGTGACCAAGGATATATGGCAGACGAAATTACACTGTTATTTGTTGGATAACTTTAATTAGTGATTTCGAACTTAGTAATTTTAGAAATGGACTTTTTAAAGATAGTCACATTTAGGTTACTATTTCACCAACAAAATGATTTGCCTGCCAAATCTGCCATATCTGCCACATTCATAATTTCTTTAAAACGCTTAAATAAGTCAACTGTACTTGTGCCACTGGATTCACTGCAGATATTGAAATTTGTGAAACAAATAAAATTCATGAAAGTCAGCTAAAAGTTTGATTACATTTGCAAACTCGAAACAAATGGTTGCCACCTTCTTTCGGACTGGTGCACAAATACTTTGCAAAGCCATGGACAACTGCAGGGTATACTTATAATAAACACTATTGTAGCCTATACTAGCTTACGTCTAAATAGACCGAATTGCCATATTTTGATTTAACTGCTTGCTCATTAACTAACCTACAACCCCCGTAGGAGCAAAAATGAGCTGCCCCTGTAGCGGGGTAACTGTTAGCAGCTCCTCAGGACTCTCACTGAGGATTCTCGCAACCTGCTGTGTTTCTTACTGATGTGACCCATTCATGTTGTTTGTTTACATAGCAATACATAGAATCGCAGTAGATGTCAGCGCTACCTAATCTCCTGGTCACTGAATTAATCGAATCGCTCCGAGCACGTTTGATTATACATCTGTAGGTCCCCAGTTCGACTCACCCTTATACTACACAGTAATTTTGTTTATATTTCAAATATTCAATAGATGTCGCTACCTCCTAGCTATATTTCCTAACTTGTTATTTGTATTGTAGTGCCCAAGAAAAAGACTTACTTCTTGCGGTAAATATGTGTCAGGAATGTATTGCACTCCCAATTCCTTGAGCCAGATTCCTGATTGACTACAGCTGCTAAATGAAATGCATAATAATAAAGGCAATGCTACAAAAATGTCCTTATGTGCCATCTTCTCTTATGTCTGTTTCATGTGAACTGAAGTTTCCATGTGCACAGTTTTTGAATCCCACACTTTCTAAGTTGTACGAGTTCTAAATTGTGTTCACACAAAGTTTTTCCCCCGTGAAGAATAGTTTACACATCACTAAGTGAACTTTAAAGTCACATGAGCCTAGAAAAAGTAAGTATTTGCGAAAAATACATAAAAACTAACTAATATATAACATAGACTACCTATTTGCTGTCATCATGAGAGTAAGTAAACTGGTATGAACGGGGAGTGAAGCATCTTTTTTGTTACATGGACAGAAACAATTAATTTTATGACATGGTTAAAAGAAAGGATGGCTCGATTTATTGTAGTCAGACAGTATGTCATTTTAGGTTCCATTTAATTTAAAAATGTAAACTAAGATTTTATCATTTTATTTAGCCTATCATGAAAGTTAGAAAAGAAACAAAAATTTCAAATGCAGATTAAACTTCATTCAACTCATTTAAAAAACACTTTTAGTACCTGTTTAGTGATCCCGTTACCGTTATCTTAGTTCTGGACTGCCAATATTTTTCAAAGATGCAAAATGAAGATGACTACGAATATATTCGAATGACATGAATAATTTCTAATAACATGAACAATAAAATGTATTTATTACATTGCCATTTCTATAAATTAAAAACACCAAACATTAGAATGATGATTGCCGACTGTGGACAGCTGTGAACTACTTGGTAACGGTTCCATTCAACTAAAGATAAAATACATTGTGAGCTGCATGTACAGGACATCCAATGGAATATAAATGTTCAGGTGTTTCGACATTTCAGCAAAGAACAATGTGCAACAAGTTACAATAATGTTCTGCAAAGGGAAGAATTCACGTCATCAATAAATTCTTGTTCTCCTGATCTGACCCTTATTTTATCCTATGAATCAATATTTAGACAAGAGATTACAGTGGAATGATATGAACTGTAGAAAATCAACCCTTCTTTGAAATCGGAATTTTAAGCAAATTTAGGCAGATCTCTCACTTTCTCTCTTGACAAGGTCTGTATAATCGTGATACTGTGGTTTGTAGTTGTGAAGATTTCTCTTACGTTTCATTTCCTTCTCTTTGGCAGCTTTATAATCTAGATAAATGCTGACTATTCTGTAAATTTGCAGAGCCACTATTAACGCGTTTTTTGTTGCGAAGAAATAATTTGTGTACGTCAAAATTTTATAATAGAAAATACTTATAATACGAATGATAAAGAACGGTCCATCCTGCATTAATAGCGTTACAAATATAGCCCATCCTTCCGTCTCCAGGAAAACCTGCATCATGTACTGTATTTTCATGAGGTAATGCTCTGTTATTCGAATGACACTTAGTTCTTCGGAATTATTAGGGTTGTCACCATCACAAATGTCTTCTTCGGCAGAACTTTTCTTTGAGGTTCTCACAAAAGGGAACTAAAATGAAAAATATATTGATGTTCTCATCACACGTTAATAAGGTTTCCATGGGTTGTTTTTTCAGGGGTTCGTTTTTACCAATTATAATGAAGGTCTGGGATAAAGTATCCCAGACCACACCACTAAACGCTCATTTTAACGCCAAAGTGCTTTCTGTAAATATTAAATGTGTAAGAAAAACGTTGAACTTGACTAACCTGCAAGAGACTCCAGGTCCAAAAGATCAACACAACATAAACAAGATCCAGATTATCTTCTTCCATGATAGCATGCGACTCATCCAGTATGGAATAGAAATCTACTATATCAGATGCAGTTCCTAGATTGGTTATCAGAAGCGACGACAATTGATCCCTGCTCAAGTCACCTGGATCAGTGAAAAACATTTCTGACAAAAACAACTGTTTACAATTGTAATGACCAACCAGAAGTTTCATAGACTCCATGTTGTTTTTGATGAAAGTCAAAGTGTAGGATGAAAGTCAAAGTGGATTAGTGTGATTTAAACTTGACAGTGACTCACCACCATGCATTTAACATTTTAAAGACAATCCCAAGAGTTGTAATGTAAGTTATCAAAACTGTTTCATACCTTTAGGAATAAGCCATCTGCCGATGATGATAAGTACTAAAAGCGATTGTTCTAGCGCAACCAACCAATCACGTTTGATCAGATTCACAGATCCCGCGGATAGGTCCTGTGGTCAAAAGGATAAATGTAAATATAGTTTTAAAATTCGAGAGTAAGAGAGGGAAAATTTCATGTTTCGTCGATAGTAGTTCTATTCAGAGAAACCTTTTTGTTTTAATGAATTGTCTTTAAGTAACCACATTCTTCAAGGATAAAAGTAACCCACCATTTCACCGCTATTGGCAGTAAAATTGCTATTTTGCATCAGTTCCAGATTGTCCATTTCCAATAACCAGATGGCGGGGACAACAGAAATCAAATACAATAACACACTCGGCTGAAACCTACGGTAATAAAAGGATTCATCCATCGTACTAAATTGGATATGCAACAGCAAAACTGTCATTTCAAAAGTCAGTATGTCAGTACCATCTGTGAATTGCTATCAGATGGCTAAATGGTCTTCCTCTTTTCCGTGCAAAATGCAGGGTTCCCTCTGTACGTCTCTAGCCATCTATTTAAATGTTTTGATATGATTAAAGATCAATTTAGTGTATGCTAAGTCGCCATCCACTGTAATCAATTAAAATATTACCCTTTTCTGCTCAACAGAAAATGATCACAATTTAGCCAGTTGGTCATGAATTGGTAAGATACAATATAGAAAAAAAACCGGTAAGACTAAAACGCACCAGCTCCATTCCTTGCCTCGTCTGTGTATCAGCACCACTGCGGTTTCTATTAAGATTCCCACGAGTGACACAGCCAACAGCCAATATTTCTCACCAAGAATGGATGTTACTCTGTAAATTGCTACCAGTGAATGTATCAAGAATAGCTGCCTGTCCGAAAAAGTAAATTCAAATTTCAGTCTTCTCCAAGAAGTATACAGACAGATGTTTTGTTTATATGTTGAAACATATTAGTTTTGATTCAGGTAGTCAACCAATTCATGATTATCAAAGACATGTTGTTATCAAAAAGAGATCATGCAAGGCACGTTTATTAAAAACCCGCTCACTGAAGATGAAATATAAGATAACTTCAATGTTCTGACACGAGACACTAAAAAAAACAACTTACGCCGTACTTTACCTTGTGACCATTGCTTTCAATGCGTCGAAAAATGATGTTCCACCGAGGCAACAGGATTTCCTGCATCCGGTGCACGTGCTATCATCAGTTGTTCCTCTTCTGGATTCTTCGTGCTCTTCACCTTCGTCAGTACTTTGACCATTCTGCTCTCTTACGCGAATAATTCTGGTGTGTGCGGTTACGACTCTCTCCATAATTCAAGATTGCAAGTCTATCATTAATTAAACTCCGTTTGAATGAATTTTCCGTTATTCGAAATTTCTTAAATTAGTCGTAACCAAACATTTTCATAGAGCTCTGTCATTTAAACTGCCATGACTTTGCAGTGCTCAATGTCAAATGTATTTCTCTAAAACCTCATTAATTTCCACTTAATGAAAGTTTGGACTAATAATACTAGAATTGTTCAGCTTCATGACCAAGTCAATGTCCCCGTTTAGACTTGAATAATAGTCGTCATTTTTACTGCTTTCAATAAACCAATTTCTCTCCCGCCAGTTATTAACTTCCTTCCATTTATTACTTTCGTAATATTAATTATTCATTTAAGCAATATTTATGGTGAACTAATGATGTATTTCAACACAAATGATAAAATTGTTAATATTATCTAATATTTTAACTGTTGCTTTCTTAAATCGTAAGTCTTCAACTTAGTTTGCCTGTATCCTCTCTGCAATCAAATGCCCCATTCCTGTCCTCGATTTCATAAATAAAATAGAGGTTTTTGCCACACCAAGTCTAATTAGGCAGGATGAAACTGTCTGATTTTATTACCTACTTCTAGTTATTTATGTAATTATTACATTTTATCTCTGAATTATGGATTATTTGATTGTAGGCAAATGACTATAAATGAACAACTGACTTGAAATAGAAATGATTTATGATTTTCCATTTAACCAATAATAGTAATTTTGGTTGATTTTCAACATTTTGTAATAACAAAATAATCAATTTAATTTCAACAAATATCTAACAATATTATAGCAGGAAAATCAGGCAGGGAAAACCTCTAATGTTTGGAATTTTATTAGAAATTTCAAAGTAAAATGTTCAAAAATGTCCTTGTTACACACAGACGGAGTGATCTAAAAGACCTACCAGTGTGGCGTATTGCAGTTGTAATGTAGTGGTTGCCAAGTGTTAATTAAGAAGTCACAGACGTAATCACATTTTTCTTAATTAAATGAAGTAATAGATTAATAAATCAGAATTGCTTGATATACAATCTTATCGATATTTACATAGAAATAATCTTATTAAACGAAGCAGCTTCTAATTCTGGTTCCCAATATGATTACGTTATCCAATAATCAAGTTTACATAAGTTTACGATAAAGCTTTCAATCTTCAAATGAGACAAATAATTCACCTTCAGTGAAAAAATTTACAAACAATGTATTTTCACCAGATCATGAAATTTCTATCAATTTTATGTAAATGGCCTTTCAAACGGAGATATTATTCGCCTTAACAGCCAAAAATGAAATGTAATTGCTGCGAGAAGTTAAACATTTGAGTCAGTAGTTATTTCATGATCTGATCAAAATTTTGGATGGTGTGAAATGTTCTGTTATTGCTCGCTCCCTAATTGCAATGAAGTTAATTATCACCAATCCTTCACAGTATCAAAGTTTCCCCGTAGTTTTGTCGCTGATTGAAAGCTTTATCGTACGTAAACTTACTATGATTAGTTAATTATATCGGGAAACAGAATTAGAAGCTGCTTCGTTATCTGGTGTTCACAGGTAACTTAGGTGGTCTTTTGTCCAGAGTAGATCATACACTACACAAATCTTATGAAATTTACAAAACAAATAGCTCGTTCAAGTGTAGAATTTCATCAACAAAATCCTAAAATAATATTAAACATTTAGTTATTTGCTGATGTGCATTTTGACTAACAATTCTGGGTCTGTAATCTTGAGTAAAAAAAAAAGCAAAATGAAAGCCTGAATGTGGACGCATGATATTTTTTATGTATACATGTATGCACGGCCCAGATATGCGCACATACACAGACACACAGACACACAGACACATGCATATTTTTAAGTATCGTGCAAAATGCAAATCACGCTGCGTTTGTTTAAACCAAATGATCTCAGCACAAAATTAAAATAGTGTCTGAGTTTGAAAATTCCCACTGAATTTTCGCGAATAGAATTTGATACAAAATCCACACTGCCAAAACTTTTCCTTGAAGTCCGGACGGGTGTTACGGAGTACAGAGATGTAAATGAGATCTTAATAAAACAATGAACAAGTCTTACTAAACAGAAGTGCACTTAATTTAATATTTGTCTTATTCCGAATACAAACATCGCACTGTGAAATGCAAACAAAGGGGATTTCAAGGAAGACAGAATAGGAAAGAAGTTAGAATAGGAATAGGAAACAGGGTACCTTTCTTCAAGTTCAGGCAGCTTGGAGTGTGTACAAAATAAAATAATGTTCCAGCACAACATAGGAATCATCTTTAAAGCTAACTAGCCTAATTCTTGATATTCTTGAATAATTCTTGATACACTTGTTTTCACTCACAGATCTTTACTTTAGAAAAAATGATCTATTGATAAACTGGATTTTAAACCAGGAAGAAGGAAGCTGCCCTAATGAATTTCTTCTCTTCGGGGAAGTTACCCACACACAAAGTGAAAGATAAAAAAAAATAAACCAGAAGTTTTCAAACAAAACCGTTAACTTTAAACGAATCGCAAAGTTTATGTTAAAGCCAGTTGCACTTGATACACAATCTATGTCGTTAAAATCCAGTTTCGTATATTCTTTGCACTGAGTTCTTAAACTCAATGTCCTGCTGGTATGAAACTTTTCGTTGTTGACTTAAACTTACGGAGAACGGACTCATTGTAGTGCCATCATATTGATCTTTCAAGTATTTTTAGTATTTAAACATTAAAAAGGTTCCAGGTACAGACGTATAAAAGTCATGCTCCCCTGGTACTATTGATCCAAGACAAATAAAATGCATCGATTTCAAAGCTAAAAATAAGTTTTGTTTCACTCAAATTTCTGCAGAAATTAATCTTTAAACAACTGTGTCGTCTCGCATCATTACAGTGCTGGCCCTTAAGGGGACAGATCCATCTTTTTCATTTTCTGTGTAGTTTGACGATTTTGATGTCCTTTTAAATGAGAAAGTCCGCCTCTCCGCAACACTGTCTCTCTGTCTAGGTTTCAAAATACAAATTAAGAAAAAATTGTTGATCATTTAAGACAGTTAATGTTCTAAAAAAAATAAGTTAAATCAAATTAGCCATGCATGTTTCATCATTCTTATGGTAAATTTCTTCTTGGTATTCGATATTGATATTTGGTGTGAAAGTACACAAATTGCACCAAAGTTTAAACGTTGGTCACTGTGGGTGAATGGAGAGCGAGCACCGCATGAAAACAGCTGATCCTAGTGTAACTTAAGCTAGATATGTCGGTCGGGCAGATCTCGGTAAATTACAGCCTCACCACACCAAAGTGTAAACTTGGTACCAACAAATGACAGATTTGAGTGTGTCCATTACAAACTTCTCCCATTTACTAAACTAGCCAATTAGCTCCCTCGACTGTTTCGGTCCGTTTCACCAAGGTTTCACACTGTGAGTTACAATGGAGCTTATTGTTTAGTTTGCAAGGCGCAATTAATAGGGATGTCTTGTAATGCATGCAATGGGTAAGATAAACACTGCCCCTGTTTTAATCACTTTAAGGTGATGTCTCACACCAAGGTTGGGTGAGTTGTATGTTGGGGTTAAAGCTGGTAAGTTTACAGCATTTGATTCGCAGTTCTGCTAGAAAAAAGCGGCATGTTAAGTGTCCAGTTTAACTTTAGTTCGCATCTTGTTAATAATAATTAATTAATGATTAATCATAGCTGTTGTGTGCGATTTAATTATTGAAAATATTCGTGCTCTGAGAATCTGCTATCCAATCAAAAGTGATTGGTGCTCAGCTGCTCTATTCATAAAGCTGACCTGTTGGACATGGGTTTTTTTTGTTTTATTTATTTATATTTTTCCCGTACTCTTGTCTCGCATTTGGATGACTCGCCACCAGATTTCAAAGACAGGAATCTATCAAATCTCCCAAGAAATGCTTTAAAACAATTAATCGTGCAGGAGAAAAGTGAAAAATAAATCGCTGTACGGCCGAACATGATTTATTTGTTAATTGAAAATAGCTTAAGTTTAATATTTAATTTCAAACAATTTTATGCAATGCTTTCCGGGTAATGCGGGAGACTGTACTTAAATAAATCATTGCACCGTGAAGAAATTAATTCCATATTTCCTTTTCACATCCCAGATCAATTGCACAGCTTCTAAATTTAGATCAAAATCAAATCTTATTTTAATTTCTTGTTTGTATTCACCTATGAATAATCAATTCAGGCTGTGGATTTTGAATCCAGTTTTATTGATTTCAACCCTAAACAGGATGAAGCACTTCAGTCTGATATCATTGATGATGCAAATATTTTCAGGTTTTTTAGTATTTATAGCATCAAATCATTGTAAATTACTTATGGAAGTAATTTTGAAATGTCATGGAAAAGTGGATTGATTTGAGGCTGGAAATAACTCTTTTACTTAAGCTTAGGTGAATTTCTTTCGAAACTTTAGAAAAGATCCACCAACGCAATGTCTGTCAAACTTCACTGTGCACCATTTTTTTTTTGTATATTGACAGACTGTCCTAATGGATGGAGAGTCATTTTGTACATGCGCGTGTGCTGTGTGTCTGCTTTGCCTTGTGTGGGATTGCCCATGTTTATGTTATGTGTGAGATCGTCCGTCCATTTATAGTTTTGGACCTGTCGAATTTAGAGGAAGACAAGAATGCCATGCCATTTACTTAAATGTCAACGCGACAAATGTTGCCAGTGTTGTGTTCAACTTAACCAAGTCCCCAAACCTAGTATAGTTATGGTCAACATCAAATATGAGGTTCAAACATTCAGAAAATAAAGACACGAATAGAAAAACAAACAAACGCATTGACGGACAGACAAGCGGACAAGAATCCAGATGATTTAATGCAAAAATAACCGTTTAGGAGCATGTGATACCCATTTGAAAATGTTTTGTGAGTACTAGTCAACACCCGTGATCCGCATGTAGATGTGTAGGAATATATTGTGTATGAACCACTGACCGTAATACTGACCGTAATTTTACTCTCATCTATGATCCGTAATGTGACACTCTGCAGCCTTCTGCAAAATGTTATAAAAAGGAACTAACTAGACAATCCAGTAGGTTGCAAAGCCATTGCATTGCCCCCAAATGCAAACCCCCTACAACCAAAACCCATTAGAAACACTAAAATTAAACAGCAATCAACAATTTTTTTCTTTTTAGGTATAAAAGTGGATTTAAAGTGACAATTTACTTAGATATCAAATTCAAAGTAATGATTTTTGCCCAATTAGGTCTCAAAGTCAACTTAAAGTGATGATTTACTTAGATATCCCATTGAAAGTAACAATTTTTGCCCTATTAGGTCTTAAAGTGGATTTAAAGTGATGATTTACTTAGATATCAAAATTCAAAGTAATGATTTTTGCCCAATTATGTCTTAAAGTCAACTTAGATATCCCATTTAAAGTAATGATTTTTGGCCTATTAGGTCTTAAAGTGGATTTAAAGTGACAATTTACTTAGATATTCCATTTAAAGTAACAATTTTTGGCTGATTAGGTCTTAAAGCAGATTTAAAGTGATGATTTACGTACTTAGATATACCATATAATACCATTTAATACCATTTAATATACCATTTACTGTTTGTCCCTTGAGCAAGCTCCCTCAACTCACTGTATGTAGCTTGAGCCAACTCCATGAAGAAAGTCTAAGTCCAATAGCATAATACACTGAAATTTTTTTCCCCACAAAGTGTCTGAAATGGCCAGAAATGCATTTTCCCAAATCCAAGTGGGGGGGGGTCTGGTGTTGCAAGTGCATGTTTGGCCCTTGAGCCAGTTCCCTCAACTCACAGTTTGTCCGTTGATGATGATGATGGGGTCGGGGGGGTCTTGCACTTGCAAACTTTCAGCACTGCATGTCTACCAACTCATAGTTGGAGACTACAAGCCGTTGCGTTACCATGCAACGGCTTAATAAATGTTTCTTAAGAAGATCTTGCTGTAAGTACGTGTTTCAATAATGAAAAGTAAACAGGAGGTACACTGTCACATAATGTAATGTTTAAAAGTACGTTTTGTTGGTATGAATAATGTCAGTAAACTTAAATGTGACACTAGCTTTACAGGTTCTTAGTTAACTACGGTTCAGGTTATTTACATCGGTCTGAATAGTAAAGTTTTAGCAGAAAAGCGATGTTTTAGTTTACCAAGGCAGCTCTGAGGAATCAAACTTGTGTTTGATATATTTTGGAGAAGGTTAAAGAAATCAGCATTAGTCTAGAATAGAAAATAACTGTCATTATTTTCCGTAATCCAGTCAGTCATTTGTCAAAGATTTATGAATAGTAAAGTGTAACTTTCATTTACCAATTAGAACTTGGTAGAAATTGCCTTCTTTAGAAAGTGGACTTGATGCATTTTGGAGTTGAAAGTGGGGTGACTTAAACACATCATCATTTTGGAAAGAAAACTCCTTGATGGTAAAATGACACTCACCTTGAAAAATGAGTGGGGGCCAGATATTTGCTCAGTTTTGTGGAATTACGGTTTAACTGTGTGGGTTTAGTAAAATTATGTGAAGCAAACCTCAGTTCTAATTGTTTAAGATTAATCGAAATAAACTCACAGAAATGTATGTCAACGTCTTTGCCTCAACACTGACAGTTTGATTAATTACCTAGTTATTTAACACACTGTAATTATATACAATGTGAGATGTTTACGGACATATTAAAATACTAACATTCTTGGAAGTTTAACTGATAGCTCACAAAATACGTCAGGCGCAAATGTTTATTTGTATTATATAAGTCTTACATAATTTTATTTTTTGCAATTGTAAAGATCAAACTATCAAAACAATGTATTTGCTTTTCTGGAATCCATTACAAAGAATTGTATCAATTGTGTACATAAGGGCATTTAGGGAAGCTCTCATAAGGTACCGTGTTAAAGTTGTGATATGATTTTTGTGTACTGTCTACTCTTTACTCTTTCAAGTTAAGGTAAAGCACCCAAACCATAGCCACACAAGGCTTAGTCAACCGCTGCAGCTTTATCATGTGCAGCGCCAGAATAACCCGGCAAACTTTTCTATTTCTTTCTATTTCTCTCGCTGCACATATCTTACTGACCAGCACTTGACATCCCATTTTACAATGGTAAGACTAGAGATTTCCAATGTGGGTTTTCTATGTTTATTTTTTCATTCGGGGATTTTGATTAAAATGTACAAGTTCTGTTTATTTTCTTTGTCTAATTTATATTTGATGGACTGCTGATGTCAGGTAACCACATAAAACACAGAACGGCCCACTATTTCCGAGCACGATTAGTTCATGTCTTAGAATCTCAACTTTGTTATCACTAAGAATGATAGCAACTTAAGACATCAATCTTGGTAACATTTAATTTCCGCTGTTGTTTCGTCTTGAAATTCCATGGCGGATTTAAGAGACCAACGTCTTTGTCGGGAATTAACCGGGTGATGGAAAAATAAGACATTCAAGCCGTACTTGTGTTCTCTAGAAAATACAGCATGAAGTCACACACGTTTATTTCTTTCAATCTATGTTTTTCCTATTTTTTTCACCTTCTCAATAGGTAGATTTGGTAGATTAGGCAAATTAGTTTTATGTACATAGTAATATATACAATTATTACTATAATAACTGAAAATGGTCAATGACTTATGTTAGGCTCAATGCTAACTTAAAACTTTTCAAGACGCTATTATCAGTCATTTCCTAGAATAATATAATTTCACTGCCTAGTCTGCGAAATTTGCCCAATCTACTAAATCTGCCTTAAGAGGTGAAAGAAATAAGAAAAAAAACAATGCATTGCACACTCTATCAGGTATTTCAGTAGGGTACAAAAGTAACTTACAAAGCTCGATTTTAGAGCTAAAATTATGTGATGGTGTGCACAACTGTAATGGTAAAGCATAGGAATTTTCTGCCGTCCCACAAATGTGGCAGCACCCAACAAGCTACAATTCGTTCCCTACTGTAGGTAGCGACCTAAGAGTCTTCCAAATATGATCCACTACTTCCTAATACTGTGCTTGAGACTTGTTCAGATCGTTAAATATCTATCAATTTTATTTCAATAGAATGTCAATAACCCAGCATGAAGTTCAATTGAAATTCAATTGTTTCGGGACCTTAAACTTTTGATAGTTATTTAATGATCTGACTAGCGGATAGATTCATTTTGACCAGGATGTGTCGAGAGTTTCAGCTTCTAGAATTCTTATCAATTTGTTAACGCACAGAACAATACAGAGAGAGCATAGGAATTGCACGCTGTACTTTTGAATTTCTGCTGTTCCAAAACTGATATGAATTTCAGGAGCTGTTACAGGGAACGGGAAGCGGGAGTATATTTGAAAAAAAACCCGTCAGCCTTATTCGACTACCCGAGTATTTCCCTAAGACAAAGTGACAAGACTGACATTGTTCACAAATGATATATTACCTCTGTGTGTAGTCCGTGGTTTACATTGTCTACTTACTATATGATGATCACATCTGGTTTTCCTGATACTTGAGGTTTGTCTAGATGTTAAAGTTAATTCGTCACTAATGGTTCTTACCTAAAACCCCTGATATCATCATGTCTATTATTCGACATTGATTTATTGGAAACCCCTTGATAAGGTAACCACAAAGATGACTTTAGCAAAAACAGCACCAGAGTTGTACAGATCTGTATTGAAATAGATGATGAATGAAACTACTTAAAAATTCACTTCACTTTATCACTTCTAGGATGCAACCACAATTTCTTTACCTCAACTTGGAAGAATTGGAATACTTTATCAAAAGTTAATCTGCATGTTGATTTAGTAAGAGAACAACAGAATCGACCGCTCAGGAGTACGTCATACTATTTTGAAGTAATTAATGGATTAAAGAAAAAACCTGTGCGGTAATTTCACTTTTATTATTACCAAGTGCCCTTCCAATGATTCCACTGAATTGTTGATTTTGCACTGTGTATGGTTTGAGTACTCTGCATCCTGGTTCAGCAAAGAGTACAACAGTTAATTGTTGATGAAAATGACACAAAATTGAATGAAAATATATGTAGTCAGTTTCTTATGATTGCAATTTTAACAAGATGACTTCAAGTTCAATCACTTTTACCAAGTACAACTTACACCAAATAAACCCAACCGCACTGTGAATTCATTCTTACTTCAAGTCATACCTCCTTTGTTCGCATACCTGGGATTTTCCAAAATGACCAACAAATTCTGGTACAGCATCTCTTATCAACAGAATATCAGTATCTATAATTATACTAAGTGCCTTAAAATTGCCCCGCAATCAGTGGTTGTTGGAAATAATACGTCTTCACTAAAGACCGCAGAAATCTATGTCAAATAAAGCAAACTACCTGAGATTGTTCATACCCTTGTTCATACCGGAACAGTACCCAGATATTACTCCCCATAATTGAACGGGTAAAATGGGGTTGTATGAATAATTGGACTATATTTTAAGTTGATAATTGAGAAATAGTTCTGGCTTTTGAGGAGTGGCTTTTTAGTGTCAGCTATCAAGACTTGTAAGTAAAGAATGTTTAGCACATAATGTTAGTTCACACGCGAACCTTACCGTCCTTCAACGTAGATCTATTTTCTACTACGCAAAAAAACAACACAAATGAAATACAGAATATTTTTTGTTAGAATCTGCCAGAAGATTATATTAATTGATTAGAGACCAAATCAAAGCAGTGCGTCTTTAATATTAGTATAAGTCTTATATCAAAGATCTTGCAATGTTTTGGGGCTAAGCCCCAAAAGATTGCAAGATCTTTGCTGATTAAGTCAGTGTTCAAAAGAAAGATTGATTGTAGGTATGGTACGAAGATAATCCTCAAGACAACTCAAGATGACCAGTTGTTCCGAATCTGAATACCAATTTCATTAGTCTGGAGACCAACAAGCACAGTTATTCGCGTCAACAGCCCGGCTTCGTATTTCAGTTATTTTATCTTAACTATTTATTTGTTTGGGTTTTTTTTAAAAAAATTGTTGGACCGGGGCTCATTTGTGGGGCCATTGATTACCCCTGTTTTGGACTTCGTGGACCGTTCCCATGGGTTTTAAATGCAGGGTGGATCTCTCGCCTGCACTCTTGCATATTGATACGGCTTCTATTTAGAATTATTTGCGATGAGTGGTAGATTGAATGGATAGGATGTGCTTAGTGTTGA
>JBCAUI010158755.1:0-17731 GCA_038406195.1 Haplosyllis anthogorgicola
TCTTCTGGATAAATGTAGGCCAATGTCAAGGCTTAAACTTTGATGGGAAAGGGTCCTTACGGTGACACACTGTCACAGTACTATTCACTACAAATTTACAATCAATATTTGGTTGATCTGTTTTGAAAAGTAATGATTACCTCTGGAACTCCACTGTCTCCATCTTGCCAAATATATCCGTTGGTGAGGAAACTGATGTACACGTATGCTAGTCTGTGTTGTCTGTAGCCATTTAGTTTTGCTGCATCAAGAAGTTGAAGCTACAAAAGAGAAATATAATCAACGTGGGCTCGTGTAAAATATAGAATTCTACCTAATCTTCCTTAAATTTAGTGTAAAATAATACAGTTCCAATCCAATGGTGAGGGTATTCGTCTCCTAGATGTTTAGTTGTTGAGTTTAATAATATATAATAACACAAAGCCACCTTCTGAATAATTATCATTATGAATAATTATATTGCCACAAATGGGTACAAACTTTATCCACTTCATTCCGCAGTTTCTTTGTGGTCAACAGTTGGGAACAATTCTTCGCTAAGTTCTCCCATGGCGCAAAATACTCTGGTAAACTGTCCTATGTAAATTCTTATAGTATCGATTAAGATGTCACATTATAAAAACGACACGTATGCTACCTACAATACATTATACGTTTAAGACATGTAACACCCGGTCAATGAAGCATAAACTGGGTATTGTAGAAAGGTGAAATTAATTAACTACTCACATGGGGATCTTCAAGCATGAAGCCATATTTCTCTGAAACGTGAAAACGTTTCATAACACTCTCAGCACTATCCTCCATGTTCACTGAGAAGCGCTCCAGATCTACATTATGAACTAAAAATTATCGACAGAATGAAGTTGCTAAGAATTGGCGTGGCACCAGCTTTCGCTACACAGGCAGAGCCGATCAGCTGATTACCAGCTGATTCATTCTTCTTATCTATTTCAGTGAGTACTTTCTGCGCTTATGTGCAGATTAGATCTTCGAGGCCTCATGCCCGAAGAGGGCACTGAGGCTCTCTGTTTTCACGAGAGATTAGATTTTGCTTTCTTGGCAGCCATTACAGAAAAGTTATGTAAAACATGTTAGACGGCTAGGATCAAGCGTCACAGTCATGCTAGACAGAATAGAGTCAAGCTTCTGATTTGTGTTTCCCCTACCTTGCTATTTTAGTGTTGCACTTGGAAAATTCTTGGTAAATATGGCATGAGGCTCTGTGCACCGACAGGTCATCCTTTGTTTTTTCCTTTTTTAGACTAGGTTTTGCTAAACGTATGAAAAAACCATTTGAGGCAGCACTGATAACTAAAATCTCTCATTAATTGGAAGAAAACAAGGTACATTAGGAAAAAAGTTCTATGATTTATTTTTATTTTTTGTCAACGTTAGATTGGCTTTTGAAGAGTACTCATTCATGGAATAACATTATCACTAAATTTAGAAAATTGTAGCATAAAATGTGAACGTCTTTTTTGTATGAAGAGATAACAGTGATATGAAATAAACGAATTCAATTCATTTTTCTTACCTGCTTAAATTAATTCACTAACTACCTTCTGCGCTCAAGTGGTAATAAGCTTCAAAAAGCTTATTAACGTGTTACGACAACGTGTTACAACAACCTTATCAACGTGTTACGACAACCTGGCTGCATTATTATGTGGAAAAGTGGAGCGTCACGCTACATTTATTTTCACCAACAAAGGAAATTGGATGAGATGTTTTAGTTGTCACGTTTACCTCAAATGGGACCTGTGCAGTATATTTCCTGGAAGCACTGAATAAGAGTGCTTTGAGGATTCAGAAAGAGCCGCACATCTTTGTATTAAATATGGTTTACAGTATTTTATTTTAAAACTTTTTTGGGAAACATAATTTGGATTTTTTTCATAAAAAAAACACTTCTTAATGTAGTTTTCCGAATTGCACGATGCTGGCGCACTTGTACGAGGGGTATTGATAGGATACATTAAATTTAAAAAAAAATTAAGAAAACAGTTAAAGCTGAACTCACGTGGCAAAGTGCTACAAGATAGCTAACAAAAATTATAAGCTGGATTTTACTGGAACAACAAAAAAGATATGCATTCAATTCATTCTTCTTACCTCCTTAGTGTTCAGATTCAATTCAAAAGTTAACATGCCACAAATGACAGCTTACCTTACAGTAGAACTTGTTTTGAGCGACAACGAACTTTTTCCTGCTAAAGACGGAGAGTTGCTCAAGACACACATTTAAATTGGTTTCAACAACTTTCTTTACAGTGAAAATTGTGAAAAGAGAGTATGTCGTTCAAACCAAGTACTACTGTATGCATTTTTTGTTGCAATGTTAATATTTGAGTGGCCACTGTCCCTCCCGAATTGTTAAGGGCCAATGCTTACATCTCATATCATTTCGGAGGTCAAATTTCAGGCAAAACTAAGCCATGAAATCTTAGCTCAAAATAAAAAAAATACACTCATATCCATATAATACTCACCACCGAGTGGCAATTCTTTAAATTGTTCTTCTGGATTTCTAGTGTATTTTGTATATCGCAAGTACCGCAATGTCTTCTCTTGATAAGTACTTTAATCTAATTTTGTCTATTATGACCCTTATCAAACGATCATTATCCTTAAGGCCAATTTCTACCTGTACTTCAAAGAGATGGTTATCTTTAAAGAATGAAAAACGAGAACAAAGTTCTCTATTTTTGTTTGTGGAAAGATAAGTCGCTGATGGTGGAGTCTCGGCATCGGACAGCCCTCTAGCTTGCTACCTTTCTTTCATGTCGGGAATCAAGTTTGCCACATCACCTTCTCGAAAAGACAGCACAATGTACATATCCTCAATATTGCAGTGTCTGGGCATCAGTTACTTTTCTAACCAGATGAAATTTGAGATTGTTACATGTGTTTTTAAAACAAACATGATAAAATGTCCCACGGGTATAATGATCATACTCCGGGATCATTCATCAAATGATCAATGCAAAGATTATGCTTGTCTTTAAGGTCCTCCAAAACAAAGAATCTATCATCTACAATTGTACACATGAACGTTTATTGTAAGCATCCACATTTATAATCTGCACATAATGAGCATTTGGTTACAAAAACAAGCATCACAAAAATAGATATAAAAACAACCAATGACAATCATGTTGCCAAGTAACATGTCATGGGCCAATTTCTTTCTATTTTTAATAAATAATTTTAAATTTCATGGCACTTTTCCTCTATTAAATAATTTGTCTTTATTGTTTTTCTGTAGATCCGTTGGAAAGTATTTCGTCTATCCTCATGAAAAAAAACGTTTGAAATTGACATTTTAAAGATTTCCTAATGCAACTTTATATTTTCTTTTAAGTACTGAAGCACTTCAGATTGACTAGCAATATTACAGCTTAATTTTCTGTATCCATAGACTGATTTTATATCCTGCTTCAAACTAATTCAAATGCCAACTTTACAAAGTTGTTATGCTTTAGATAGCTTCAGTGCAAACCCGAATTAAGCTGATCCGTCTCTATTTTAACCTATCCTATATTGTTCTGTAGGATAATCATGACTTTATAAAATTCAAATACACTCCTCCCCGGATATATCGATATTCCGCTTATTTCGATGCTATTTTCCCGCACCAAAAATATCGATATATCCGGACAACTGTATACAGGCTATGCTACAAAATATGAACAATGTCAACACAATTAACAGTCAAACTTCAAGCACATAACGTGTCGAATTCCTTCCAGCAGAATTTGACATTTGCCATCACAACATTGTACATGTAATTTTTGAACACTTTACAAATATTCACAACAACATAACATTAAATACATCAAAACATACAGACATCACAGGGTTGCTGCTGCCCAAACATGATGTTAATAGTTTTTTAACATAGTCACCATGATAACTAGTTTGCATTGGTATTCAAAGCCTACTTAAAGAAGTGTACACAGTTTACAAACAAGACAGTTGCAATAGTTTTAAAGGAAACAATAAGTTCGTTGTGTGTCGAAAAAGACAATTCTTCTCGCAAGAAGCAAAATGCCCAAGATCTTAAAGTTTTGAAACTTTCATTTCTTAACACAGGCTTGTTCTCACATGGTACACTACAGATAGCTTAACCTGTAATATGATATCACAGGTGTTCAAGTAGACAATAAATAAAATACCTTTATTAACTAGGATTACCATTTATGCTCACTAACATACGGGACCACTGCCTTTGTGTATTACAATTACATGTAAAAGCATACTAGTTATCTGTACACCATAGTATATGTATGTACACTGAATAGGAAACAGTATTTTGGTTTAAGCTAGGCAACTGCCGACAGCAATAACTTTTGGTAACTGTAAATGTTACACAACAAATGTTTGTGTTGTACCTACGTATCGACTGCACTACTTTAACGTTTGCATATCGTTATATATTGGTATAATGTGACAGTGAACCATTTTGAGGACATCCTACCCTGTTTTTCACACCACCCTGTTTCCAAGTGTTAGTGGTAAGTATGTCCTGCGACCAAAATTTTTTGTTTCTTGGCACGAAACTGTTCCTTCAATGACAAATTAATTCCTTGCTTTTTGTTTGTAAAGTCGTACATGAACAATTATAAGGAGATTTTAAACTTGTAAATGTTGAGCAGTGTATCGGACTATCATTTCATTACAATGGTGCATCTCCTCATTCACGCATAAAACTACCAAAGGCGATAAATAAATTTAGAGATCATTGACACTGGAAGCCCCTGTTTGAACATCAACAAGCCGCGTTTTTCCTGATTATAGCAAACGTTTAATTTGAGAACATTTAATATATTTGTGTAGTTCCGTAATACTGTTTTTGCTCTTCACCAGTCTTACTTTTACAAAATACAAAATTTTTAGGTATAAGTTGAATTGAGAAGGATTTGCATAAATACAAGGATGTAAACGTGACAAAAAGGTGACAGACATCAGATCTTGTAAAGGCACCACTGGATTTCCAATGCTCAACTAAACCTGAAGTAATCAAGTATTTACATGAGAAAGCACACCGCGACAAAATCAACTTACATATATGTAGAAATGCAATGTTAATGTAATAATACAGTACCAATATCTTTGGGCTTGATAATAACTTGATATAATTAAACCATTAAGTATAACTCTTGAGGTGAGGACGATACTCCGTTAGCTGTGCCTTATTTAGTACAATTACATTAGTATCGACTTTGGTAATATATTCGCTGGTTGGAGGTACATGTACCTTACTCTATATGGGAGCACATTGTCTTTCCTAAACTTTGTGTACATTTCTTCACAATGATATAAATTTTACATTCACAACAATCAATTAAATATTGAAACGAGAATTAATATTACAAGTCAGTAATTTGGTATTTGTCTCTGTTGGACTGTGCACCAGGATTTTGTGCGGGGGAATAAGGTGGCAAGTGTTGATAACTGACTTCACTACCAGAATGAGAATATACAGGAGATGGGGCCCTCTGGTTGTATCCATTTCTGTACAGTTCATGTGGATTTGCGTAACCGGACTGCGACCCAGGTGGAGAAGGGTACTGCTGGGGAGACGGGCTTGGTTGTGAGGAGTAGTGATTGTGCAAGTTTGGTGGGTAAACTTCACTGTGTGTGGGTGCAGGTAGTTGTACACCGTCCTCCGGATTCAATCCAAGTCTGCGCAAGTGACATGTGTGACAGAGTAGTGCTCCCTCTAGTGGATAACATCTCTTGTCTGGTTCGTCTGTTAACTGCATCCCACAATCCTATAAATAATAGTTATAATTTAACATGATTTTAAAGCTTTGATGACATTTAGCCGCATTCAGTGCAACCACATAATAAGCACAATCCCAAGTTTCAAAATTAACAGTACCATAAAAAAAAAGAAATACAACTGAAAATAGATTTTCTAGAAATGTTGAAAACAAAATGCAAATTAACGTAAAAAAACACGTGCGTCAGAATCAAGATGGAAGTTTACACAAACTTAATAAAAAAAAAAACATTAAAATTTATTAGTAGCAAAAATAATTTTGTAAAAGTGCAACATATGGCATAAGATATTGAAGTAAAAAGAATAACTGGCTGTGCTAACCTCAGCTGTCAAAAACCCTATGTGACTGGGTTACTGGTGAATTGGACAATTAGTTGAATATGTACAAGTTTAGCTCATACCCATGGCTTAATTTTAAAATAAGTACATGGAATCTAAGGTCATTATAGTGGTTTTATTGGTTGCAATATTTGTCCGTGTGTGGTGTACCTAGTTATTAATGTGTCAGTACATTTTGTGCGAGTGTAATTTTACCCAGCCATTTAACATAACGCGTTTAGTTATTTACAAATGCACAGCATTACGGATGTAACACATAATAGGCTCCAAAATAAGGTGCACGGTAAAACATTTTGCTTTGATTTGGTCTCGAATGGTATGGGAGAATACACTGTTTCCTGAAGGTGTTACTTGTAACTTTAAAAATGGTAAGATTTTGTTAGGTTCTTACAGACTAGTAAGGCTGTATTTTTCTGAGATTTCTCTCCGTTGAAAGCGAGGTAGAAACAGATTGCAATATAGGGTTATCTTCTATATTGTAACTGTGTACATGTACAGTAATTGAAGTCAAAAAGCCCGTAGAGCTACCATGCCCTGCATAGACTAAGACACTGCCGACATATTTATTGTGCTCGGAAAGCTTCAGAAAATTGTTTGTAATACCACTCCTACTAAAATTACCTATAAAATCAGACAAAAACACCCTTCATATCACCTACACTCTTTTTAGGCCGAACCTATATAGTACACAAAAATTTCTTTACGTATGTCAATATTGTTACGGTAAATACACTAAAAAACATGTTTGTGCGTCCGAAGAAACTCCAACAACGTAGAGTGAAAATTGTTACATGTCTGATGATCTGTTTCCTTTTAAACCCACTGCATTTTCATTATATCACATTTTCTTCGTATTGGATTATACAACACTAACCTCACAATGATAACAATCAACGTGAAAGTCCCGGTCCATGGACACGACTCTTACTGTTTCTTCCGTTCCCTGTAATGTACAACATTCCAATTAATTCACCATTGTATTAGAGTCATATAATTTGTGCTGGTTAACATGACTGCCAGCAAAGCACGACAATTGAAAACATTATTTCTTATGTAACCCATTGTCGCATCTAAAAACGATTAAAAACTGCAAAACAGATCTGTAAAAAACATGTTCTTACCTCGACCGGGGTTATAGCTTTTCCACAAGCATGGCACTTAGGTGCATAGACTCTGCAATTAAACCAGTCAAATCCGTTAATTTATACTCAAAAGAGAGAAAATGTTTATTTCGGTTTTCAATTTCCATTGCTCACTTAATTACACACATAAAATCATGAAAGAAAATAGCACCATTATTACTCCTTTTCAGGTGTTTAAAGTAATGTCGAGAAAAAAACACCTAGTAAAATATCAGCAGCAGCAACAACAAACCTGTGATAATCCTCAACACAATATATCTTGTTCTCCATATCAATGGTAAAAGGTACGCCATCTAGGCATTCATTGCATTTACAGCATCTAAAACAGCCGGGATGGTACGACTTGCCCATTGCCTGTAAGATCTGAAATGAAAATAGACAATAGTTATATTTCCTGACCGTTTACCAAATTATACTTCGAATAGAGTAAAACCTGAATCAAGCGGGACCTGTCTTGGACGGCATCCTTCAGTCTACAGCAGTTTTGCTGCGACATTAATCCTTATTATCATGTGTATTTTAACAAATTAGGGTGCAAATCGAGACAGGTTCTATTGTAGCACATTATTAATTTAACCAAAGGAAACAATTTTTTCTGATAATGAATGTATAAAATGTGGCGGTTGGTGCGTGAAAGGGAAGAAGTACAGTAGAACCTGCCTTGAACGACACTTGTTTTTGGCGACATACTGCCTTTTACGACACTTTTTCCTTTGGATATTAGCTGTTAAAACTAGTTTAAATGACCCTGTCTTGGGCGACACCCTGCCTTTTACGACACTTTTGGGAGGGAAAAGTTCAGTGTCGCTCAAGACAGGTTCTACTGTACAGTTCTGTTACACTGCCATATTTGTATAATTTTGGTCTGTTCGCCTTATTTCTGTCGTAAAACCTTAGTGTAGGCAGTAATTATTATCATACGAACAATTGCTATATTATGTAAATTATGCAAAAGGCAAAAATGTTAATCAAATACAGTTATCGAGAATGAGTGGCAGTAAAATATAAGTCACTGGTTACTTTTTTCTGCTAGAACTTTACTTCTGTTTGCGTTAAGTTGTTCGTAATATATAACAATCATGTCATTTGTATGTCCAGCAAAACATTGAGCAAATATTTCCTATTCTTAGGCGCAAATACGAAAAGTACTTTTTGCAAATAACACCAATTTTAAACACAAATATGTACACTTCACTTCGAAAAGCGTAACGCGAACTAAGCATTTGTGTCAATCTATGTCAGCTATCTTAGAAAACGCTTTACAAAACGACACCGCAGTTTCTCCATTTTGTTAAAAACCTAGCAAATGTCAACATTTATGGGTAAATATTGTTTGCCAGGTATTTCCTACAGAAGTGAATATGTGTATACACATTTCCATGTATATTTTTGTTCGCACTGTTAGTTTAAACAGCTAAAAATTGTTAAGATGCATCTGAAAGACCAAACTGATTCCTCATGTGTGATGAAAAGAGATTTATGCACTAACAATTTCCAAAAGCATAATCTTACATTTTCCCTGTTTGCCTAAAATGAATATCGTCCAGGAATAGCTTGGGGTGCGTTTCACAAATAACATCCCGAAAGGGGCTTTTCCTCAGATTGCAACCTTGTTGTATTGCGATCTTCAACACAACGCCCTGCATTAAATACTTTATCATTTGAAAAAGTCAACTTCGGATAGTTAACTGCATTGTGTTGTCACCGTGTGACAGGCAGTTTGAAATTTTGCCATACAGCGGTCACACAACGAGCATACTTGTTCATCTCTCGTACTGTTACTACCTTAAGGCTACATTCTCTACCATTGTTGTTTGCTCAAATAATATTGTCTTAACACACTGACTTTTGAAATACAGTACAAATTTACTCATGGTTGCCACACTCAGAGAGAAATCAAATTCCCTGTGTTCCTGAAATTTTCCCTGTGATAATTATATAAACTCATAATTGCAACTTTAAAAGCTACTTTTGAATCTTATTAATGTTTCCTTTTTACATAGACACATAAAACATAAGTTAGAAATTACATGTATAATGTAGATTACACACTGTAAAAATTGAATTAATGATCAAAGTGAGTGGCTGAAAATGTTAACTTTTGAAAACATGCCAGCGAAGCAAGGCTGAAAAAAAGGGATATGTAAGCTGACAAAAAGGCAATTTACACAGAAATATATGTCATTTTTGGGGAAATTTAGAAAAGTCCCTGTGTTCTCAAAAAGTTTCCTGTGTTTTTGCTGAATTCCCTGTGTTTTCCCCGTCTGGAAAAAGTTATAGTCAAATCCCCTGTTTTCCCTGTATTGTGGCAACCATGTTTTACTGTTTTACTGTATCCCCCTTCCGTTATATCTGCGAAACTCAATAAGAATTTTCTAATCAACTGAAAAATAATGAAAGTAAAGAATGTTGAATTTTGAATTTTCCATTATTTTTGGAGACTTTTGCGAAAAGTAGTTCGCTTTCTCATTCAATCTATTTGCGAAAGCAGACAATTTAAACATTTTGAATTGCACTATTTTTGGAGAATATATGCGAAACAGAGTTCAATTTTTGTTCTTATATCTATTTAGTTAACGGTGCTCATTTAATTTCCTTCCAAGTGGCACATTACACAGGTACATTTTTATGTCACACTATGGTGAAACCGTTTTCCATGTAAGAGCACATATAACAATCTAAATGTAAATAAAATCCCCCGACACACTTGACATGGAGAGAAGAGCCATGCATGACAAAACCATGATTCAATGTGAATGCGCAGCCACAAAAAGTGGAGTAACCTCCCAACCCGCAGAGCCAGGCAACAAAGCATTACCTTCTCTCTGCTTATGTTTTTTTTGCCCATTTATCTTTCATAAATTTACCAGAGTTAAGTCGCTTCTCTCTACGGCACCTTAAGCACAAATATCAAAGCGTATGTTTTGTATTGCGTGTCACGTTGGTTTCAATAACCTTGTGTACAAAGGGATTTTTATAATACAAGGCCTACGGAGTGTCGCTTTAATTTCATCAATTTCGATAGACCAGAATTTCAACGATTACACAGACTTCATCTCTTAGAATAGTGTCAATCAGAAATGCTTTTTTTTAATTGTTTATTTATTTATTTTTTGCATCTTTTATTTTATAATCATCCATCCGGGTTTATTATTATGCTTAGCAACCTGAAAAGAAGTGTATCTGACACTGGTGGAACATATCTCCAAAGTATCTTAAAGGTTATGCAAAGGCCAAAGTTAAATATGAGTGGCATATTTTCTGCATTAGTGAAGGTCAATTCTGAAGAGTCATAAGTTTCAAAGATGTACAAAGATTGCCAAGGCAGTTTCACTGAAATCATTGTAGCTGACGCTACTGGATCAATTCAAATACCACGTTATACTCACCATCTCCATAATTAGATGCCCACATACAGCACACTTCTCTGCTGTCTGCTGAAATCCTGAGTACTGCAAAAGCACAGTATTAGACAATTTAGAATTTAATATAAAATGGTAATTATTTTGTCCAATATTGACTTACATGTAATGAATTTTGAAACATAACACCATAACGCACGTTCATTTACTTACTGTGTTTACTTATTTGACACAACAACTGTTTTATATTATACTAGGTCAGGATGCCCACTTGCACGGGCACAAAGTAACACTAAAAGTAGGTCACCATGACCTAGTAAGGAAAGTAGGTCACAATAAGTAGGTCATGTCTCAGTCAAGGTCAAGTTCACATGGCATAGTTGATAGTTCGTAGTTGTGACCTAGTTACAAAAGTAGGTCACAATAAGTAGGTCATAGATGTCAATCAAGGTCACATTCATATGGCATAGTTGACAGTTCTTAATCTTGGTCTTTGCAACCAAACTACACACAGTAGTCATACAGGAATACAGAACACACTTGCAGAAAAAAGAGCATTCACACTTGCAGAAAAAAGAGCATCAATGATGCCAACGCAAAGTGGACTTTGGAGAGTTACACAGTCATTCACTCACAGACGGATTCACTAAGTTCTAGCTTTATAGATACTGATTAACATATTACATTTGGTAACGAAGCATTACTGAGACTAAAAAACGTTAATTATATTTCATTATTTTATGAAAGACCTGTGGCAATTACCAAGTAATCCTCTTCACAGTAAACTTTCCCGTGAACGTTGTAAAAGGCTTTACCCCGTAACGTTCTCCCTGAAAATAAAAGAAACAAGCTAATATTAAGTTAAATGTTATTGTGTGCCTGTTCACGTATCTAATTACAGTACAACCTGCTTTAACAAGCCACTGCTTTGTATAACCACCTGGCATTTACAGCCAATATGCATTTTTTCCATATATTTTCTTGTAGATAAATCGTTAAAAACATCACTGCTTTCTGAGGCCACCTGTCATTTACGGCCAATTTACACTGTGGGTAAAGATTGCCCCTCAAAACAGGTTCTGCTGTATCTACACGCGAAGTGCTTACCAGTCAGTAAATCTGACTTCTCTTGATGCGTATTGGAACCTTAATTTAATTAATTTCTGTACGTGCAATGACACTACATAATGAGATTTTCACATATAGTAAGACCTGTCTTGAGCAACACTCGACTTTTAGATGATCAGAATGCCGTAAAAGGCAGTAGTGCCGTTCAAGACAGATAAAATAAACATGAATATTAGGGGTTCATATCAGGGGAAACTGCCATTAAAAAAAGCAACATGCCACCCGACATATATGGCGCTGAAGACAGATTCTACTGGTTTCTCAGCAAACAGTAACACTCTGGTTTCTGTTACTAGAGAATAATCCTGGTGTACATACCACAGGAGCAGCAGACGAAGCACGACGTATGGTAGAGGTTACCCATCGCCTGACACGCATCATTAGCTCCTGTCACCTTCTCTCCGCACTGGAAACACTGACCTGAAATCATAAAAAATACTCAATTATGTTATTTAGTATCAATTTTATACGCAATGACATACTGTTTGACAGTTCTGATTTTACATGCTCAAGTAGTGATTTCCCCCATGAAACATCAGATTAATTAAATGAAAGTTACACAGTTTTACAGTAAAAACTTGTATGCTAGATTTTGCTTTGTGGCATGTATGCGGTTGGTTGTACATGCACATGTAAAGTACAAGTTTTTTTGGTCCAGTCTGGCGCCTTACGCGCACCGTTACCTGATACGTTAATTAGATCCCAGTGCTGCTAGACATAGTCTTTCATATGCCAATTGTGAAGCATTTTACATCCAAGTGTTACAAACGATTTATGTAAGTGCCAGCTTCTTTTTTTGCTTTAAACAACGAAGTAGCTAGCATCTTCTAGACTAACATCTGGGCAACTTTTTCCCGAGTATCTAAGTTGGCGCCACACAAATTACTCAGTATCTATTGGCAATTTTGATGCAATATTACAAATGTAGATTCATGTAGATTTTTCAGTGCGTACATTTTCGTTTCATTATGCTGTAAATACCTAAAAAATATTAAAATGAGACTACTATTTTAACAGTGAATATTAAATATTCAGTGAATATTAAGTCAACATTGAATACCGCAGAACTTGGATGTGAGCGGCTCCTTCTGTACAGCATACTTTCCTTCTGCGGCATTTTAATCCTGACAAATAAGGATGCCGCTTAAAAAAGATTCTACTGCGCAGACAAGTGAAAGTAGATGCATATTTTTAATAAGCATACGGTATTCATAAAGGTTTTGGAACCACGGCTGACCTGGGACTTTGGGATCAACTCTTACTGACCCCTATCATAACACATGGTAAGATAGGTTCGGCCACTACATCATGATCCACAGTTGATTGTACCAGCATATTGCCAGCCTTATTCGTTTCATTATTATTATTATTCTGATTACCAGTCATTTCTTCATGATAAGGCAAATCCTCAGGAAAATGCATTGAATACAAAACAGAACTTCTACTGAAGCAAACATTAGTTTACTGCAGGAGATATGAATCACTGGGGTATCCCACAGCAATTGAAACGATATTTAGTGAGTAAGAAAGCAATAATTCATACGTACAATATTCCACTGGTATTTTAAGTATACATTTAAAGTCACAACTAACAATAACATGTGTAATTAGTCATCCACAATCACTGGTGGTGCTCGATTGGAATTTGGCGAGTAATTTTTTATGAGAACTTTCACCTCGCCAACACTCTTTTGGTAAGATTTTATGTCGCGATATGAAATTTCATCTCTCAAGCCACCCTTGGTAAGGATTGATTTTGATGAAATATCATCTGCTACCGTGAAATGTTGTCTGCTATGCAAAGCATTGTGGGTAATTGAAATTGAAAATATTTGCAAATGCAACTGTTTCAACATTGTTTGTATCTAACTCCATTGCTTCAAAAAGAATCAGAATATTTATGATCAACAACTGCATTTTGGTGGGCAAGTAAAAGTGGAAAAACCAATGAAGTCTTTGGTCTGGAAAATTTCCATCTCTCCTGTACACTATTGGTTTTCTAGGATATTTTGTCGCGAGATGAAAATTTAGTCCTCGCCAAGGTTCCAAAAGAGCACCACTGACTCAATGAAAGATAAAATATCTTTAAATCAGTTGATATTTTGATTATTGATCGTGTGGGAAATTCCAAACTTGGCATACAACCAAAACACGATTTTTGCTTTATTTGTCTGCTGTCTGTATTTTGCTGAGAGCCTTTTAAGAAGGATGGCCTGGTTGGGTCTCAACTTCCGAACAACAAAGAAAGCCATTTATATTCATATACTTACATTTCAGCTTTTCAAGTTCCTCTTCAATTCCCATTGTAATCAACGACAATGAATCTTGTAAGTCTCTTATGATCTAGTTTTAATTCCTCCGACAAGCCAAAGTACATCAAGAAACCAACAAGCTGAATCAACACTGTCGAAACTTGTCTGTTCCCAAAATGTCAGCTTTTAGTAAGTTGTTTCTGACATTTAACAGAAAACACATTAACGCTTGAACAACAATGACTGTTATCCAACAAATCAAAACTTGCTTTCCAGAATTATCTGCGTCTTCTCCTGTTTTAATCCCACGACGGAAATGTCACGAAAGATGTTCACAAAAGCGTAAAGATCTTCAGTGCTAACGTGCTTTGTCCCCGTGATCTAATACCATAACCTGTACAAATGTAGATAGCTTTACGGTAGTGTTTTCATTGATGACTAGGATAAGCGCTATGTAGGTCACCGAGCACTTCCCTTAGTAACTCACTTCCTCCGAGGTTGGTTGATGATCCAATGTTGTATGCTTGTGTTTACATCACATACACATGTTACGGGCTAATCCATAAACAACGTCCTTAAACAGCTGCCAAAACAATAACAGGAACTGTGTCTGTCCTAAATTTAAATTCACTAACAGCCACACAGCATTTAAACCTTTATCTTGAATAAATAATAAAACTGAAAAAAAAAAATGCTATCAGTGCCGACAACGTTCTTTTTCTTATGTACGCTTCGCCACAAACAAGTCTCTAAATTTATTCAGTGTTCACTAAAGTGCCTACTTCTGTGTATTTACTACATCTCTGTGCTTGGGTAAAAATGTTGTCTACCGGTACTGTAAATTGTTTCATGCGATTCCAACTAAACGATTCAGATTAGAAAGTTATTCAACAAAACAAAAATGCTGTGCTGGTACAGTGCAACTCTCTTAGCTCGACATTGCTTAACTCGTTTTATTGCTTTGACCGACCTTTTTTCATTTCCATCAGATACATTTAGGAAAGCTCCCTTGGAGTTCGAGCTAAGCGGGTTGCACTGTATTACATCTGATCGATGAAGTTGTCTTCCGCAACACAACGTAACAAGTTGCGAGGTTATGGAACAAGCTTCGTCGTTGAAAGATATGTTATTCTAATGTCTGTAGGAAATGATGCTAGACACTGATTGATTGATGAGAATCAGCTGTCAGTACAAAAGTAGCTCGTACAATACTTCATTGATCCAAGTAATAACAACAAAGTTCCTGATCTAATATATTGCAGCATCACCGTCTGATTCAGTGTACAGAAATTCCATTGTATTTTTTTTCACACTGACTACTGACAAACCTGTTTTTCTTCGTGAGTACTTTACCGCATACAATACAAATACGCAAATATGTTTCGCAACAGAACAATTTGTGCTCCTGGCAATACGTAATTTACCACAATATCAAATGAATATCATATTATACCGTTACTGTTACGTAAGTGCACCAAATGTCAGTATTTATGATTCTAAGGGATTGTTTTTTGTACAATGCTAATGTCATTGGCGTCACAATATATAACGTAATAATTTTATATTCGGCCTGGCGATTTTGTGGCATCTTATTCCGTGCTCACGTCTATAAAAAGATGATTTGTTTTTCCTGAAAAATAACCCCTCTAGATCTATTTGAATAAAATACAATATACTGAGGATATAAACGATAAATCATACCGTAGATATCGTAAAATATGCAATGAGGATAAAAACAGTTATTAGTTTACTGCTGATGCACAGCTTTGTAACGTGAATCAGTCATCACGTTCTGTCAGCTCATGTATCACATTAGCTATGTGAATCGTCATCGCATCCTTATTCGCGCGAATTTCTCAACCTGTAACACTGACTTATGTTTTAGCCGATTGTGTCGTCTTACAACTTATAACATTGTAACTATTCGACTTTTAAGAACTAAAACTAAATGTTTACATCAGACGAAACATCCAACAGGATTTGAAATCCTTTTTAGAACTAGTCCACTCGAAGGGCTGGAAATGACCCCCATCATGAGAAAATTTTTGCAATTCTTCATAATTTAAAGGTGCATCAATATCAAATCTACAGGGTCTAATATTTTGTACATCTGACTATCTGTGTCAAATGAACTTTATTTCTTTCGTATGCGATGACTGAGCTTGCAAATTCGTCATGAAAACGTGAAACAACATGGCTTTTAACCTTTCTAATTATTAAGTACGTGTATATATTTATCACTAGGGGTCTCATCGGGTACCGGAGCATTCGCGGATACTAAAATCTAGTGGGCACCCGATACACTGAATTTCTACCCGTTACCCGTGACCTATCTTTCAGGTCAAATATGACTCTCAACATAACATAACCAGACATATTTAAATTGATCAAAATGTACTTTTCTGAGATAAATTCATCACCAAAACACAATTTAGCACAGAATAAAGAAATCCCTATGATTCTAAATAAAAACTTATTTGCGATAAACATTTCATGCCTGAAATTTGAACATCAAGGGAAGGTTACATTACATAAGACTTTTTCTATGTTACGATCAGCCTTTTTTGACGGCCAACAGCAATTAATTAAACATGGCAGGTACCCGTGTCCCGGGTCGAATAGTGATTGTCGAAGCTCCGGGGTAACAAAAATGTATCCGTGCGACCCCTATTTATCACTAGTGACAGAAGTCCTCGACAAAATATATGCATATTTTTTCATTATTCGACCCTGTAAGTATGTAAGATATTATTTTGCACTGTGTGACTGTTCAGGCTGCCAACTATGTGCCACAGAGACCAATACATTCTATTTTGCAGTTTAACTAATAGCATTCCAATGCCAGTTTCTTCTTTAGCAGAAACTAATTATCCAGACGATATATTATGGATTTGTTTGAAAGTCCGACATCAAACAAGAAATTAACTGAGACAGTTACACAGAAGCAAAATACTTATTCAGTGTCTTGTTGTGCAAAACCTCGGATACAATAACCTTAAACCTTCCTTAAATGGTATTCAACTGTATCATTTCAGTTTGTTTTGTAAATTAAAATATGTAATCATACATGTTCATTCAATACATTGAATACTCAAATGTTCATTCTTTACCTCAAAGGGTATGTCTGTCAGTAAGAATTTACATTTTGGCCCTCTTTTCTTTTCTATTTTTTTAAATTTAAAATATTCACAATTTGTAGAACATGTAAAGAAATATGTTTGAAGATCTGCATGTAACAGAAACAAATACAGCACTTGAAAATGAACAGGAATGTCTGACAAACGATAAAGTCACTAAAACAGCACAACAACGACCACTTGAAGATAACATGATTCCTTATCTCAAAACATTTCAAGTGATTGAGTATTTATTAAATGTTATATAATTTATGATTTGCGGTTGTTCATGTTGCTAGACTACCAGGTTATTAATTCTCTTGTTCCGCGACTTTTGAATAACAAGATGGTCTATACATATATTTACAAAGTAGTCAATGTGTACTTTAACCTTGTACCAGAAATTGACATCTTTATTGCACCTTTATTTTTCATCTCTTTTATGATGTCCATATAAAGGGAAGTATAACCTTTTGAGTCTGAACATGAAAGAATGCTATGAATGCAATGTACACAAATTATGACAAACATATACACTCCTCCCCGCTTATATCGATATCGCTTATATCGATATCCCGCTTATATCGATATTTTTTTCCGCGCC
>JBCAUI010158866.1:0-32449 GCA_038406195.1 Haplosyllis anthogorgicola
GGGGGGTCAGTCAACTTGTGTCCGATGGGGGGGTCAGTCAACTTGTGTGTGATTGGGGGGGGGGGTAAGTTCCACATATACCTCATCATTACACGCAAATCTCAACTCGTTGAACGAAGCCGCTCCAGCAAAGCTAGGAGCGGCTTAATAATGCAAGATTTATTGGACATAAACGGGCTATTATTTATTGAAATGTACCAAAAACTGCTGTAGATTCAGACAAAAGTATTGACATTCAATTGGCTGTCTTGTCTATTAATATTTCTTATGTATACGTCAAGACCAGGCCAAGACCTTGATGTATAAATAGCCCCTCTGTGAGAGATTTAAGTCAAAGATGGCATCAGATTTTGGCCATATTCACTGTAGAAATCGATAGCGGCAAAATTGGGTTTTCAGTATATGGTCTGGCTGCAGAGACGGAATATATTGGTGCCATGGGGTTAAAATGGCTCTGCAATAAATTGTGTATGTCTCTGGAAATGTTATGGTTAAGAAATGTGTACTGACACAATATTTGGAATATTCCAAACATTTTGTCGACCCCAAATTATGAATAAGAGAAATGGTATTTTAGTTAGAAATTACCTTGAAACAACGTGGCACGATCTCTTAAAAGCAGTTGATTTTTTTTACAAATAACCTGTAATTTGAGACCTATTCTAAAGTAGTATTAAATACACCTGTAAAAAGAAATATCAACGTGAGGAAGAAAAATCGACGAAACCAGTACATGTACAAATTAATTCATGAACAGCAATACAACTATTCTCTTTTGCAAATGCAGAAACCAGGTGAATATTTAACCTCCTGTGTAACATAATATACATCCTACATTCATATCATTATAACGCTGGTCATTTTTGTTCGGCATACTTTCCCAGTTTCATATTACAATTACCTGTTAGGTACCTGTTATTACATGGTTAGCCTCAAGTCTGTGTAGACTTTGAATTTAGTAATTTAACTAGATCTATAATATACGTAAAAAGAAAATTAACCATCTATTGGCATATATGCTGACAAACAGTTGTAAAGGTAAGATGTATTTTTAACGTATCGGATAAATGCTGAACAATTAAACAGGTGCATTGAACGTGTTAGGATGAAACTTTATATCATTCTAGGCTTATGCTAAACGTAACCTTTGAATGCGAAAAAAATATTTCAATTTGATTTGTTTGTAATCCAAGTTCTTTTGTTAAATAGAAACAAAAATTGTTTTATTTCAGGAAATGTAATTCTATATTTAAATTCGAACAACAAATAATTTTATATAAAGTAGTAGTATTACAAATAATTGAAAATGTAAATTGCATTTATTAATACATTGTATATAATTTTTGTTCGCATAACACGGTGTTTTGCAGCAACGTGAGAGGGTAGCGGCTGCAGTTCATCGTCAAGAGACCGTCGAGTGCCTCAAGAAATTCAACGCACGTCGTAAACTAAAGGTACCGCCGACCGAGACACCCGCGCAGCAGAATGTGCAGCAACGCTTTACCCTCCTTGTACTACTGCTCCTCCTGCTAACTGCTGCGATGTAGACTATAAGTTTTACTCATCCTAACGGGCGCTGGTACTTTCTGTCTATTTTCAGCAAAGAGAACGGGTGGCGGCTGTCGTGCACAGACAAGAAACGGTTAACTGCTTGAAGACATTTAATGCACGCAGAAAACTCAAGGTCTGCTTCTTACTACACTTAGCTAGTGCTTTCCCTTTGTATGTGAATGCTAACAGCGTGTTTTAATAAACCAACAATTAATTGCAGCAGCTAAGAGTAAACACATAGAAATAAGCGATACACTCATGTAGTACACGTGTTTATTCGTAACAGCAGAAGCTCATGGTTTATGAGATCACGCAATGAACAGCAACGTTTAGCAGAGAACGAACGGACAAACAAGACGCGTGTGCATACAAATGAGATTAACATGTGTTGCTAACACATGTGCACACGCATTTCAACACATTCGTTCCAGCTAAGCCTAAAAGTTGTTTTTGTCAAGGGATTGGCGCATGAATTGACTATCACTGTAGACAGTGGTAACAATCGATGCAACATCTGTTTACAAATAATATGTTGATGCCAATACTGGGACATTATTTGGAAAATACATATTTTTCATACATACATTTATTTGTCATCTTATGAAATAAGGTTTTAATAATGTAAGTATACTAAACCTAATGAACCCTTCGCTTTTCTTCCATTATTCGTATTTAACCCAAATAGTTCTCAAGTTATTGTTATTGTTTAAGAAGTTTAATATCGAACTAACTTCGTAGCCATTATGTAATTCAACTTCAGTTGTATGAATGAGAACGTGCATAGTTCATGGGTACTGGTCCAGTTAGCTTTTATATCTCCAAAGAGGGAAATGTTCAGAGGGAAAGAAGCATTCGTGAGCATCCTTTGGAGATGCTGATACCGGTTGGAAGTTTAGAGATTAAATCATGTGGATTTTTTTAAAAACATAAACCCGGTTCCTTAGAGAAAATTAAAGGTCAACTTGTATTAAAGGCAGACTCCGGGGAAAGTGCTTGTACGATAGGTGCACAGGAACCCATTATGTAAAGTTGATCAGCTCTAATAGTGTAAATGTTCTATTTTGTACTAATGAAAGAAACTGATCGAAATTTTGTAACGAAAAGGTAAACCAATTTTCAGCGAATGATTTAACTTAAACAAACTGAATACATTTTCAGGGTGCCATTCTTACCACAATGTTGGCGACAAGAAATTTTTCAAGTGAGTATTTATTTTTTTCACGTTTGCATAAATGAAAAATGTGTATAATACTAGTTCATGGTTGCCTATTTTTATTTACTTACTTTAATTAAATATTGTAGCCAATGAAATAATTTTATTCAAGCAGTTTGTCAAATTAATGTGTGGACGCCAAATTTTGAAAAGTGCGCTAGCTGTTGTTAATTGATGAAAGTCCAAATGGTGTGTAATGTTGAGTAGATATGCTTCAATATATAAATGTGTCTAGTGTCTGGTGGTTTGATGTGAGCATTGGAGGCTCTAATTGTTGTACAAAAATGTGCCGTTAATTATGGAAATGTGATTGAAAGTCAGTTGGATATTTAGGTCCCTCTAGCTAAATAGAAAATGATCATTTCATATCAAGTAATTAAAATGAAGCACCTGTTTACACTTTAACGCACTGTTTGCTCCAAAGGGTCATTCTGAACTATCGTGAAAATGTGACACTCACTTTCAACAACCAAAATGGTGAACGCAACGACAGGATTTGATGTCAGTTTCATTAACGATTGAGAATAAATGCCAAAAATTTACATTTACTCTTACTACTCAGTAAAATAGACGCGTGTTGTTGAGGTAACAAGCCTCCAGAGTACAAATTCCCGTACAGCTAAAGGTTACAGATAACATTTGCCATTTGGTTGTTGAAAAGCACTGTGATCTGTTTTATCGGAGTTTACCTGAGCAATAAGCGACCTTGACATTATAGAATATATGATATTGATTTTTGTGTCCACACGTTAGAAGTGTGTTGGCTGCCTGCTCACACCCTGATACGGTGTATGTTCCTGATGAGAAGAAATCGGAGTAATCGGACAGTGTTCCCGTTCCACTCGTCCACGCGCCAAAACGCATAGAAAATCATGATATGTCCCACAGATTTAAATGTAATGCACCCAATGGGTGCATTGAAAAATTGTCTCAATTTTATTTTGATGAAAGTTTTGAGGACAATGCATGCCATTCTGAATTTTAAGTGTGAAATGGCATTATATGTCCCCCATTACTTGGAAAATGTCCCACAAAAATCAGTGGTCTGGGACAAAATGCCCCGTATATGTAAAAAAAATTGAAATACTGATCAGAAGTGACTGAGGATCATAGCACGCAGTTTACTGGCATGCAGGTGACTGATCCACCCTGGCCTTAAAGGGCTGCTACAGAATAGCTTCAAGAACGAAACTGGGGCACCTATGGTTCCAGGAAAGAAATACATTAAAAATACTACTGGCTAACGTGACCTTTGCAAATAACTTTTGACCTAAAACAAAGTTACTGAATTCTAGAAGCTTATTATCGTGGTTGCAGTTCGATTTGTTGTTGCTGACGGGTTATGAGAAAAATAACTTACTGCATTGATGCGGTGAGTTGTTCAAGTTGTTGGACAAATTCTCCCGTAACCTAAGGCTTTTTTTCTTTAATTGTTTGGATTACATCGCCCGACGCACTTTTAAGTTCGATATGCGACTGGCATGAAAATTATTGCGACATTGACCAGTCACACTAAGAGTTGACAGGATTTCGTTTGTTTTTGAAAGTGTTCAGATTTTATTTCTGCTCTTGAAGCCAAAGTTGGTTTTTTAAGTTTTTTCTTCTTTTTGTCATATTTGCGATCGTAGCACATTGAAAAATGTAATCCAAACGATTTATGAAAGGCCCCACAGCATAATTTTGTGTGATTGTGATCTTAGATCATTTTGGATATTTCACATAGAAATGAAAAGGCTCTTTGTCCCAAAACTAGAACATCAGTAGAATGAGTCTTTGGAAGACAAACAGTGCATCCGTTCTTTAGACATATTAAATCGACACGTTTTACAGTCACGAGGCAAACGATGAACCTAGCCATCATCTTGCTTTTTGGCCTTGATGATATTTGCTTCGTTTTCAATAGTTTGTATTAAATCTGTTCACACACTAAGAGTTGAAGCTTTTTAGCCAAAAAACCACCTGTTGACTACACGTATAACACTGCCGTAAACATTTTATGTTGTTTCTTCGGCACGGACTTCACGAAAGTGGCTTCAAAAATTCAATTACCCCTTAAGGCTTAACCCTTAAAAGACAAAAAATAAAATAAAATAAAGATAATTTGTACAAAATTAAATAATTAATTGTAAAAAAGAAGCTATTTTACTGTAAATTTGTATCCATGCAAGAATATAGTCTTGATTGTGTATTATTTATTTGAAGAAAGGACATAAATCAATTTAGTCTCAGTTGAAAAGACTGTGGGGTGTACTAGCTGTATTTATCCAATCTATCCTGGCACCAAGCTCATTTTGACAGCACTGTAGGTCATTTTGACCTGTAATGTTTTAGCTTGGGCACAGGTAACTAAATATAATAATGTAAAAATTTGGTAATCTAGTAATCTTTTCATTGACTCAAAAATTAGTCAAGAAGAAAGTATGTTGGTCTCATTGACCTATTTTGAAATTTCCTTACGGTAACCTTTTATCAGGAAACAATTAGCCCGCAGAAGTGCGTTTCTTACACAGCTAATGCACTGTACACATGGAACATTAATATAAGATACTGTTGTATTTGTCCACATGTAGCATGATGTCGTATTCAACATATTGTCTGCCCTTTTGTTCTCTTTGCACACAATTCTAGTCAGCAAAGCAGATAAGGGGGACAAAAGTAAGTTCACTGGAATCAAACTTAAATGAAAAACGAATCGCACACAACTATAGTCAGTCCTCGTCCTCTCGGTGTTCAACCTGTTTTCTTGGTATTTTACTCTATACTGCACCACTGTCTGTGTGTGTGATACCCTTGAATGATCTAAATTTTGTAGTACGTAAAAAAATTTTAAAAAATAAAAACACTGGAAAATAAGTTCCTCAAATGCTTGTTTTCCAAAATTGACATTTCGGCTTATTAAATCGGAAACTCAAAATTTGACCAAAACTGTCCATGAAGAAGTCAATACTCTTGGGAATCGAATGAAGATTTTTACCTGAGATTGGCTGTTATCTTATTTAACGTCGAAGTTTAAAAACACTGGTTGATGCTGGAAGACGACTGACGTTTTAGATGGTGTGATGAATATTCCATTTTATTACATTAACCTCCCCCTATTTTTATCATGACATTTTTACTTGGTTTAGTTAACATGCATTATTATGATACCGGCCCCAACCCTCAGTTTTTCTCTTAAAAAGAAAAATAATTTACGAAAATGATATTTTGGAAATTAATTAACAAATGTCTCCGTTTTCTCCGTGGTTTGCACTTTTTAACATGAAATTAATTACACAGTGTCTCCGTTTTCTCCATGGTTTGCACTTTTTAACATGAAATTGGTGCTTATGACCTTTGCATACTTTGATTGTTGATGATTCTAGCGTACATGTGTCACAGACGAAATCTACTTTGACCAGCCTCAAATTTTACTTCAATTATCTGTGGGTCACAACAAAATTGGCGTTCAGATGAAACGGAAAAAGAGAAACAAGTAATATAAACACACTGACTCGATGTACTTTTCTACACAAATCTATCGGGGAAGCAATGCGCTAATTGCTGACAATTTACAGTCGGGTTAGTAATACTGATTTAAATCTGCATACCTTGCGCGACTGCGCTGGAAGGCTGGACTGCACATGCGCAGTGAGAGTTGAGTACCCAGCACTGAGTGACGTCGTTCTCAGCAGTCAGCACATAAACCTTGCGCCGCCCGTTAATTGTGAATTATTTATAGTCTCTGTTTGGAGTCCAAAAAGACAAAAAATACAAATGTCGTGACCTACATGTGTAATGCAAGAAAGAATGGACAAATATTGACGTTACTGACTGATAGTAGTTGAACTTTTATACGCCATTGTTTTTAAAGAAATCATCAAACATACGCAAGTTCAGAGGTCATATGAACATTAACGTTTTGAACACATAAAATTCAAAATTCACAGAAACCCTTTTAATTCCATTTAAACGTTTGAAGCCGCAAATTGCACCGTTTATAATATGTTTGCATGCCGTTTTGTACATTTGAATTACTTGTTATAATAAGCACTAGATCTTACGCAGTTGCCATTTTTTACATAATTAAATATCTTACTTGATATGTTTGTAATAGAGAAAGAAAAAAAAACATTACTCCCTTTGTGATCAAGCTGTCGACTACTCTTACTTTTTTTGACATTTTACCCACTTTCGAATACTACTCTTTTTCGCACAATCAGAAGTGGGGAGAGACAAGCGTCTTTTACTTCAATGTTAGTTGCGTCTTGTCAGTTTAATACCCATCTGCATTTTGTTTCATGTAATCCAAAACATAAGCTGTACCCGCAAACCTGTAGAAATGCGAATTTTGATTGCATTTCCGTTAAATTTGTTTATAAATAGTTTCTGTTAAAAGTAAACTGGTTTTCAGTAAAACTGGTTGTCAGAAGTTTATTTTACATATTTTTTTATGTTTGTTTCTGTTTTTCATTTTGACCCAATTGCTTCTCCCCTCTTCTTAAAGGAACAGGTTTGTTAAATGGAACAAAATTGATGTTGAAAATGTACCAAAAATAAAATGAGAACAAATATATGAAGTCAAAAACATATAAGTCAAATTTGAAACATTTTTGGAATGAAAAGGTAGCGTCGGTGTACGAGGAGTTGGTGGTTAAAGTGGTACCTTAATTTTGGAGTGGGGAACTGTCCTGAAGGGAAACTCGTAACCGCGCCAGGAAAGGGCTCACCAACGCAGTCGAGTTCATTCCTGCAAGGCTTTGAACCCAGACCTCCATAATGCATCCAAATGTTGTGCTGTGGCACATCAACAGTTCATAAAAACGCGCATGTCTGCCCTGTTCCTATATTTTGAATTTGTTGGCCGTGTATTTTTTGCAAATTTAGACCATTGAATTGAATTTTAGACTATTATTTCGGATAAATCGTTTTGGTGCATAGTCAACCTGTTTGGTAGCGTTAAGAAAAATCTGTCAAATGTTCATTTATGTTATAAGATAAAAGATCACAATGGGAAGAATTGGTTTTAAGTTTGAAGTGATGTTTTGTAGAATATCATGTAACAAGCTAGTAGTTATCCTTTAATCCTTGTAATATACACATGTACTTGTAAAATCAAAAGAATATATTATACAGTACACGAAAAGGAATGAGTGGTAGAGTGTGCCGAAATTTCATTCCGAATTGAGTTTGTACTGTTAAATTCAAGTCCAGTCAAATTCAGTGAAATCTTTGAAACAGTCCAGTAATATTCCCAGGAACAGTTGCAGAGAAAATGTGCAAAATGTGTTGTAAATATAAAAATACAGTAAATAATTAACGCGCAGGCTATTTAAACCCAGTGCAATGCTTTTATACAAACATAGTGGTTTGGATATTTTGTACTCAACATAGCAAGAATTGTAGAGGTTTTTGGCGGAATTTTACGTTCTTAGAATAAAGCATTTGTGCTTGGTGATGTTAAGGTTTCAGAACTGGGCAAAGTAATAGAAACTGTTTCTGAATATTAAGAGAAAGATGCAATGCTTTCTGTTTAGAGAGGGAGTTGAGAATTAAAGTTATGGATCCCACTTTTGATAATATTGTAGGTTGTAATAAGTAGTAAATGCATTGATATAAATGGTAAAGTTGCAGCGTTTAGTGTTAACAGGATGTAAATCTCAAAAGTTTTAAGTCTTAAAACTCTCATCCAAGTAGAAAGCATTGTATTAACGATGTCATTTTGTGCGACATTTTTAATTCCTAAGTTTAATGTGTAATTTGAAATATTTTGATGTCCTGTCATATTGATATAATGTACTAAATGGTTTTGAGGAATTTTAAGTGGCCATGTGCAAAGGAGGCTGAGTAGTTTTAGGCTTCTCACTAACGCCCTCTTGTGTTGCTAGGTAACGTGACGGCTGCCGGAAACGGAACTGCAGGGTCACCAGGTACGTCACGTAAGCAGATCGATGCTGATTGGCTGTGCTGCAATCGGCCTCGTTCTAGCCTTCAGTCGCCTCCTTATTGCCATGGCATTGTGACCTGTTCATCCAGTGGTATCCAAAGTTATAACCTGTTTAGAACTTTGGCTCATAGTCTCTGTGTTAGACATGTAATATTGGTGTTTAACAACAAACTATTGAACACGTTAAAACTATGGACGCCACAAATATCTCTTGTTGACCTACAATTTAATCTTGTTCTTGGAACACTTTCTGTATTATTTTTAGCGTTCTCTCGTTTTTTGCTCTGCCCTTCACATCATCTAAACATTTCTTTAGGACACAAACCATCAAATCTTAAAATAGAGTAACATTTTGTGCTGAAATTTAAGGCGACTCCATTAAAAATAAAATTTTAATATAAAGGACAGGATTCTCGTTAGAGGGGGCCCCATCACGTTGCATCTGAATAAGAAATGACATAAAAAAAAGTTACTTCTGTGGATGATTTGAATGGTTTGCGTTGTTAATTCTAGAGTTGAACATGGATATGGTTTTCGGTGTGGAGCTGGAATTCTGCCAATATGTTCATGACTTTATTGTACGAGTCTCAGTCAACTGTCGAGTTCCTATAAGCACTGGCCTAGTAAATTTTAAAGTCTATGAAACAAACAGCAGAAATGCCTAAACGAGCTACGTTTCTGCTGAAGTGATTCTTTTTACTTTACCATTTGTTGAGGTTTTCATTAGATCCTTATTTAAAACACTGTTTCCATTGGCGGATCCAGGATTTCCAGTAGGAGGGGTCACCCCAGTAAAACTCCGTTTAAGAATTGCAAAAAATAAAAAACTCCATAAAAAAAAAATCGAGCTACTGGAGGAGGCACGAGCCTTTAGGTCCACGAATATTTTTGACGAAAATGCTACGACATAGCATAAACCTCCAGCCACGTTTTGACGAAAAAAAATTGACCACAGCATTGTACTTGCGCAGTCGCTTAAATCACACAACATGTATTTTCTTAAACTTGCGAATTTACGGCATTCTATCTCTTTCAGTGCGTTAGCTTTTATGAGTGTTGACTGAGGCTCGTCATAACATGTATTGTGATTCATTTTCACATTATTGTCATCTCAACAAAAGCGATACTTGCCTCCCGTAGAACAGCCCCCTGCATTGAAAGGTATTGTACCATGTGGACGTGCTTGGTATTCATAGTAAGTTCTTAAAGCTGAAAGAAACTTTTCATATCCGAATTGAAAGAGGCAGTGCTGATGGCTTGTCATTGGTCAGAAGAAATATTTTGGGGGGATGGCCATCTTTAATTTTGAGATGTCAACTTTCATGACACCAGTTCAGCTGAGTGCATTGAGACAATATGGATTGTAATTAGTCACAATGGAAGTGTCACATTCACAATAGGTCTGAATGCTTTCACTGTGTGACCAGTCAGCTGGAGCCAGTGTCCCTATAAAAGGCAAATTCTGCTGACAAATTTATTCATTTCTGACCAAGTCACTGCACAGTATACATCCAGCCCCTGTGTGTATTTGATCCACTTGCTGTGCCCATTAGGTCCACCCCTACAACCTTGTATGGTTGTGGACTGTTCCAGCTCTCAATTGCAAATGACTCTGCACTCACAAAACCGGTCTATCAGACTGGATCTTTCATCTTTAAATAGACGGACTAGATGAGACCCACTAATGAATCATCGGATTTCTATAGACAGGATTACTTAGTCACATTGAGAATCAGGAAAGTTTGATTGCATTTTCATTTTTCACATGAAAACTCTTAAACTACAATGTAGCGGAGAAATTGCAAGTGTTGGTTACAACTTTCCAGATGATTAATTAGCCAAAGACTGGGAGACTAGAAGACGAGTAGGGACACCGAACAACATTGTTCGACAAGTATGAATTTTTGGAATGCACTTATCTGAGACTTGATAGAACTTGTATATCGGTGTGTGATGGATCTATTGAAATCCCATGTCAGACAGATGTAATTGGACAAAAAAGATAGATTTATGTACTAGAATGGATGTACGTTGTGTCAGTGACTGTACAGAAAATGTACCCAAGTGTAGAAGTACTCTTTAACCACTCAATCTGCCAAATATACTTACACTAGGCTAGAAATAGAAATTTAATAAGCTATTTTAATTTTAATTTAATACGCCAAACATTCAGACTTAAGGGGGTTTTCCAACCAAAGTTTTTATTTCCTTTGCCCGTACTCTTTCATACAATGTGAGAAATGAAATCGTTATGTTGTTTCGGTTAAGCTTTAGTTAGTTTTGTTTGTTTCATTTTAAAGCATGATTTTTATATCTGTTAAAGTTAAGTTATGACAAATACGTGTAATTTATTTTTAATTATTATTTAACAGGAAAAACACACATTAATAGCCATTAATGTTAATTATAACCGGTACAAATATAACTCGCAGACAGCAAATACTTTTGTTTAGTTGTAATAATGATTTTATTGATTGCATTATATTTAGTAACATTTATCTTATAATTTACTGTCTTCAGTAGTCTTTATTATTTATGCAAAAAATCCCTTCGGTGCCCCTATTTCTGTTACCTGGAAATCAATAGCCAACTAGGTCAACATTGATATACAATACATGCTGCCTAGGCAGACATATTGGAAATGGCGAGCAAGGTTTGCTTATGTTGAAATTCGATTATGTTGATTATTGGTGACGCCAAGTGCGTTGCAAATCAATATGGGACTCAATATCAGTGACATTGTGAAGCAAAAAAGAGTGAATCATTTTGTAGCCAGCAAATTGTCAGTAAAAGAAGGATTTTCATACGGTTTTATTGTGAAGGAGAATCTAGAACGAATTAAGGAGCAATTGTAGAACAACGGGAAAGCACAGGAACCCAAACATGGAGTCGAATCAAATGGATTCACCGAACAAACGAATTGAGGTTGAGATCCCCTCGGATGAGGTGCCTGGAACCACGCAGAAAGTCGTCATCTCGATGCCCCTGAAGAGGCCACTGGCCGACAAAGACGACAACTCCACCAAGTCGAAACGACAGGGATTTCAGTATCTGTCGCTGGCGGCCAAAAAAGCGTTGTGCCAGTACAAGAAGGACAAACCCAAGGCAAGTCAGAATGAGTTGCGAGCGTATCTTGAGAGGGAATTCGGCGTTAGGAAGGTTCCCGGTTCCACGATGTCTTCCATTCTGGCGAACGCTGATAAGTACCTTTCGCTGGACGATTCGCAAGCGACGACTGGCAGACTGAAGTTGCGAGCTGGAAACAACCAGAAAATGGAGGAAGTGCTTTACTCGTGGTACAAAAAGGCTGTGGCAGAGAAAGTGCCCATAACTGATGCACAGATTGTTGCGGTCGCGCGCAAAATCGGAGAGAGACTAAAGGTTCCAGAAAACTTTGCCTATAGTTACAACTGGTTAAGCGGATTTAAAATACGAATGGGGATTGTTTCAAAGCCGAATGTAACAGGCAGAAAGATCAAGTCTAAAGTGGCCGGATCAAAACGGTTATCTTCTTCAGGGTCCCCCAGTCCTGGCCCAAGTTGTGCAACAGTGACACCCATTAGTGACTTCAACCCAAATGTGAAAATAGAACCGTCCGACTATGACACTGGTGATCTGACACCACAGATACAAATCTACAGTCCGTCTTCCTATGTGGATGAATCCAGCAATGTCAACATTAAGTTTTATAACAATTACATAAACGCTGAGCAAGATGAAGAGGAGGAGGGAGACTTTGGTCTGGACATGGATTGCGAATCCGGAGATGCGCATGAAGATTCCAAGGGTTCTCTGCAAGAGTTAGTTGCACATCCCTCCTCTGTGCCCATTGTGCCAAGCTTAATCACCAAGATGGTTTGGAACACGATAGAAAACATTTTACCAGATAAAACATATCTAGAATCACAACAGGCAAGCTTCAAACAGCCGCAGATACATGTACAGCGTAAGTATGATGAGAAATAGTTTATTCGCGTTGTTACTTTTGTCTAAGTGCATGGTACCACCCCTAATATGTGAAAAATTGCAAAATTTGAGCAGTTGCAATTCTGTTCTATGTATTCCAGTTATTAGATGTAAACTGTATTCAGCATAGCAATGTTTTTGTATGAATAATAACACTCTAGTATAGAAAAATACCGTGGCAGCTGCACAGATATATGTCAATGTAAATTGACTCTAAGATTTACATTGATAAATTTAGCACTTAAAGGGTAACTTAAGATGTACCAGAAAAGTCGAGATACACGTTCAAAATTAAATGTTTGAGTTGCCAAATCTGTTGAAAGTTTATTGCTTCCCCAAAAGGGCCTCTGCTGTCGGAATATCTAGGCATGCCCAGGAAAATCGATATTCAGAAAGAGGCTGTACATACAGTCCTCTGCTGTTTTTCAGACATCTTGGTTTTCAGACATTTCATTTCTAAGAACAAACCACATTTTCGTCAAATCTGGACGACCGGTGCAAAAAAATCGGCATAATGTTTTGCCATTCGAATGACATTACGTAGACTAGTGCATCACTACCCACTTGTGAGCCACCTTTTTGTCATGACATTGTTTAAGTAGAGTGAATGTGTTATACCACGGTGTACAGTACTGAGTAGCAAAATACACTCCAGTTACCTCTGTTTTAACGGTTACTTCATAGAGCAAAAGACAAATTTTGTTAACAGAAAAAATGTATCGTGAAGAATTAACCAGTGCAAGAATGCTTAGTAAATGACAATATATTAGCGCACCATGGAGGTGACTGTGGATTTGCCAACAGCAGAGGGAGAGCAAGACGCGGAGAAAGCCGTCATCGTCTTACCGTCGCTGGGAGAAGGGGGCAAGCAGGCCCGCAGGCGACCGAGCGGTCATCGCTTCCTCTCCGTGGCCGTCAAGAGGGCGATATGCGAATTTAAGCAGAAAACCCCCGGCGCAAGCACAAAACAGATCCAGCAGTTTGCAGCGCAGCAGTTCGGTATAAAACACTTGCCGAGGTCAACCGTGCACACGATACTGGGTGACCGCGAAAAGTACTTGAACTTTGACGATTCTGTAATGGATGCGAGTAAAACGATGCGGTTACGAAAAGGTCGCTGCGAGAAGATGGAGAACGTACTGTACGCGTGGTACAAGAAGGCTAAGGCGACCGGGGTGCACATCAGTGATGCGCAGATCGTCGCTGTGGCCAGGCATCTAGGGCAGAAACTAGATGTGCCAGAGAATTTTGCCTACAGTAACGGTTGGCTGAGCAATTGGAAAGTACGCAAGGGAATTTACAAAGTGCCGCCAAAGAGGAAAAGAAACCAGGGAACACCGTCACCACAACCAGCGGAAGCCACCTCATCGGGATATTTTGCACCACCGTCGTTGAATGCACCGGATGAGAACCGGCCCTTGGGAAGCAACGTTGACTATTCGGCGCTGGTACCAGGCTTTCCGATGCCAGGCATCGAAACGTTCCCGACAGTCGGACCCAGTCGCGGCCTGGACAATATATCAGTGACGTTCATAAAGGAGCCCGCTATTAGGGCGAGTAGTGCAGCCGCCTGTAGCAGCAGTAGCGCTAGTTGCAGTTCTGCGGAGTTGGTGGACACCTTAGCGAATGTGAAACTTTTAGCTGAACAGGCCCTTGGGGCGGCCACGCTTGAGAAACAGTTAGTCGGCCAGTTAGTTCCTCAGTCATTCCACATGGCGTGTGAAGGTATAAAGACTGAACCGGAAGATACTATTGATGATGATTATGACGAAGATGAAAGTAGTACGACAAACGACAACGATAATTTCGACGATGTTGATGAAGTTGAGAATGACGAAAGCAGCAACGGAGCTTGTAGACTAAGCATTTCTGACAGTTCATCTGCACCACCTCCTACAAAGAAGATTAAACTGGAAAAACCATCGCTAAAAAGTTTTAAAATCCCAAGCACAAGTAAGATATTTGTCCCGTTAAGGGTTCAAAGACGTCGTAGATCTCCCTGAGGGTACAGTATCTGGCAGTACGTACCTGCACTTTCGTAAGGTTACTCTGTGAAACCGAAGATATGCGATAAATGCCGTAGTTTATTTTCAAATAAATTCTTGCTCATGCTCATTAGGGCTAAACTAATGCCTCCATTTGATTTGTCAAAGGTGGCAAAATGAGACCCATCACTTTCTGGACAATTTATTTTTTTTGTTTGATTTAAATTTCAAGCACTTCCCGTAATCCAAGTCATTGCTTCTAGCTTTATCATCACAACAATATTCACATTTAACCTAAATAAAATACATTTCAGCTGTTCATCTGCAACATATGCAAGAGAGGGGCTATAAAAGAAGATTTCTAATTGTGTTGTATATTTCTAGTGTACAGTAGGACCTGCCTTGAACGACACTTGTCTTGGGCGACATCCTGCCTTTTACGACACTTTTTCCTCAGTATGTTAGCTGTTAAAACTAGTTTAGATGGCCCTGTCTTGGGCGACACCCTGCCTTTAACGACACTTTAGGAAGGCAAAAGTTCAGTGTCGCTTAAGACAGGTTCTACTGTACATATATTTTTTTCAGAATGGAAAATCACCGCCGGTGAACAGGAAAGCTGTCTAAAAATTATCATTAAATTTTTGTGTGTAATAATTCGATGTTTTAACATTGCAGCTACTATTGCAGGTAATATTAGGTATTTTTTACTAGAATTGTTACCAAATGTATATTGTTAAAACGCCGGTGTGACATTGAGACGAAATATTGAGATTTTCTCTTTATGTGAATTTTAGGTCGTAGCATGATGACAAAGAAAAACGACGGAATCAAAGAATCTACGGACAGTAGTACAACAATAGAGGATGAAGACACGCGAGGTATGAACCTGTAGAAAATAAGAATGAATAAAATTAATACACTTGTCATCAACATTTGACTTTTATTTCAGGAAAATACGATAGGCCTAAGTTTGTGTCGACTAAAACGTGTGTCTAGTCTTTGTCCATGAGCTTTTTTCCTTCTTTCTCCTTTTTCGCTTTCCTTTCTATCCTTAAAGAGTTGTTCCGGGTACATGACGAAATAAAATTGCTAAATTCGACATTTTCTGCAGAGATAACAAAATAAAGGAGGAGAGCTTTGGTTATGTTCAGTAAGAACGTGATTATGCTTTAAACACATGCTTCGGGCACATTATTTGGTCATTTTACAACATAAAGGAGCTATTTTGTTGCTCAATGCCTATGGAACAATCCTTTGAGCATCTTGATTAACTAACTGCACTTGACACCAACACCATCAAACCATGAATATCCGTATCATGGGCACCTAGTACTGCCACCTTGGATTGGTTCGTTCTATTCTGTAGTAATTTGAACAGGTAGGTATGGATTATGCTTACTTTATTTCAATTTTGCATTCATTCCCTGACCAGAATTTTTCACATTTTGAGATGCATCATCAATTTTAGATCGTATTTTTCCGTCAAATTTAAGGAACTTGAAACTCTTTTTATCCTTTTTTCTCCAAGGGATTTTGAATCGTAGAGTCTAGCACATATAGCGGCTTAGTATATTTTGATGTTTAATTGGTTTTTGAAGGTTTGAGATTGGATATCTGTATTATTCTTGCAAGTTTCCGCACGAAAGATGATTACACTAACACCCATACTGACCTCAGAAATTAACATGTGTGCCAGTGATTGAATTTGTGTGCATCTTATTGGTTGTAAAAACATTTCGAGGCACCATGGCACCATTTTTTATGTTTAAAAAAAAAAATTGAATTGCGTCAGGACACCCTTAAAAAATTGCATGAAAATTCTGCTTGGAAATGTGATGTCTGTAGACCATTTTACCCTGCAATTGAGTGCACATAGAATCTGAGTGCTTCAGTGGACAAACAGAAAGGATGTTGCCAAACTAGCCCTCAGGGTAACGTGGTATTATCACTTCGGACCCATGAGGGCTGAAGGTTGGGAATGATTGGATGTATGTTTGAAATTGCTGAGTATTATATTTGTCTTTTCGTTTGCATTTGTTTCTGTTAATGAAAGTGTGTTTCATGTAGCGTTGGCAATGACATGATTAGGACTGCATATTTCTGATAAGTAACTACCAGATATATAACCATGGTTATATGTAATGCAGTGCCATTGGCTGTTGTATAAAACCATTGCAGTACAAAACCACGATGGATATTTATCAACCAATGGATTGCTGATTAGCAAAAACCATGCTGGTTAAAATAGCAAGTGGTAATATTGTTTCCCCTTCATGGATAATTATGTACCGATGACACTGAAAAACTTGCCTAGAATACTGTATTTTGCAATTGTTGTGTGTTTGACTGCGTAATATCTGTGTATGACCAGTTGTACATCCATCAGAAATCAGTGTTCTTAAGTGTTACTTTGTAAGATTAGTGGTATTTGATTGAGACCATTTTACCAGAGTTATATCACAAAATAGAAAGTTATTTTTCTCTTCTTATTACTAACAAAAAATTGCACTTATCTCTGAAGACAGTCTAGGTTATCACTTGCTCAAAGTTGTTTTCAGTTACTCAGTAGGTATCAGGATTTGGAAATGCCTTGTTAATGTGTCAAGACTTGACAGTAAATTGTTTTTCTACAAAAGCAGTGAAGTATCAAAATAGTGTACTGTGAAGCATACCTCCTTAAAGTACGCTGAGAAGAACTACCAAATCAAGTGTAAACCCTGACTGGCCTATCCAATATAGTGTGCTTCAATATAATGTTTAGAATTCTCAACATTGAGCAAGTAGAATATTCCAACAATTTGTCTAAAGTAGCTTTATCATCTGTGCAACGCTGTGTATTTTACTTGAAGACAATAGAGTAATGAAGAACTGTGGCTATTGTAAACAAAGATAGATATGAAAATTGCTCTGCTGAGAAAAAAAGACAAAAAAAATGTCTGCTAATTCCAAGTCTTTCTGCAAAAAAATCCATTTGGTGATCTGTGAACTTGAATTGTCGGACAGAAACGGATTTCGTATCTAACTTTACAATGAAAAGAAGCTATTTAAGTCAACGTATAACAGGATTAAGAAAACCTAATTTGGTTCATCGTTTGGGTACTAATAATTGGGTATTGATTTGTTATCGATTGATTGATTGGTTTTTAAGCAGTCGGCTCTGCTCTCTCTTGTTAATGCAGGATTTTGTAGGACAATGGCCAGCATGTTTACCATGAGGAATTTGACAGTGCAGGAGGCCTCAAGTATGTAGAAGGAGCAATAATCCACATTTTTATCTATCTGTTGAGAAAAATTATTTAAAAACAACAAAAAAAACCTTCTGTAAGAAAACTCCACCTTCCCATCCCCACAACACACTTATGCAAAAGATCTTGGAGTTAACCGCAAAGTGATATTTCTAAATAACTCAAACTTATAATAGAAAAGCGGTTGGCGTAACTGTTCATGAATCACGTTACACATCCCATCTATGCGCCATCAATAAGTACCCCAAGAATAGGGCCTGAATAGAAGGGACTGTTTTTGTGTTCCTTTCGTCGGAAACTCCAAATCTAGTCTAAAGATGAATTTTTTAACCCCAGGTCTTAAATCAGAACCGTCCAGTGAAAGTAGTAACAAAGCTCCTTCCACGGAAGGAAAAAACGAAACTAAAACAGAGAAACCCAGTGCGGCAGCAAGCACGATACAGCTCAAAGCATTAACGGATAAACTGGTCTCAAATCATAAAGACAAAGTGCCTAGTAAAACGCCGCCGTCCGCCCCGACGCAAACGCCACCGCCTCCGCCTACACAAAGAGCTAGCGAAAAGAACCCAGTGCCGGCACACAAGGCGGGTGAGAAAACTCAGTTCTTGGCCTGGATTGCCCCGTTGTGGTGGGATTTTGGAATGATTTTTTTTCGGTTAATTTAGAGAGAAAAGTGGCGTTGCCTTTACGGCAGCATTGCCACATAGCTGTTGACTAATGTATTTAAGGCTTGTTTTGAGAAGAACCAAACAAAAAAACCGCCAAGTGTTACCGTAGTTAAGTGCATGGTTTGGAGTTTTGAAATATAGAACCAAAAATTTTTGACACTAACTTGCATGCGGTTCCAATGCCAGAATTTGTATCTTGACAAAACGGTGGCAGTCGCAAGACGAAAGACCTAAATCGTATTGCAGGTTTCTGCCCATGTAATCCTTAATTTCATAATTAATTGAATAGACCCCTAAACCCCAACCCCTTTCGCGTATTCATAAGTATGTTGTGGATGCTGTCAAAATCCTGGGCGCTCAAAAATCATCCTAATTTTAGTAATAATACACAATTGATCTGGGATTTATTTTAAAATTCATCTTGTTGCAACTGTTTCAAAGAGTACGGTCCAAAACACACACTTGAAGCGTTTTACATAAGTTTGCTGTTTGAGGCAAAATATCTTCAAAATATAAACTTAGTTGCGTTTTCTTTTCATGCTTTTTGTCTGTTGAACACAAAACGAGTTTATTTTCTGTTTTTGTTGAAATTTTATTTTTCGCTTCGTTTTCCCGTTGAGTATAGCTACCTAATATATGTCAGTTAGCAAGTCACTATAGCAAAAATATATATATTCTACTTTTTGTTTCGTTTTTGAATAAATTAGTTCTTGATGTGAAAAATATTTTACCAAAAAAAAAATCAAATATTCCATCATTTTTCGTGCTTACTTTCAAAGTATATTTTACACATGTATAGTTTTGTATGGATAAAATTGTAAACTAAAACAGAGTCGTAAAAAGTGTACATTATCTTTTCATGCTATGGTAGTTTTATTGTGAAATTTTAATAAGGGAAAACTCATTTTCAAGCTTAGGATGATATCACAGAGTTTTACAAAGTGATGTAATTCTGGTACAACTAAAAGTACAATAATGTGGATCATAAATTCGAGCGAAACAGAATATGAAAATGTATTGGAAAACCTAGCATGTTGTTGCCATTGTGTTGTCAAGTTATTTTTCGTGATTTTGATTTTGGAAAGGACAAAACATTTATTTCTTTTTGACCCAGCAGCTGACGTTATCTTTTTTATTTAGCATTATGATTCTAGACACACAAACGTTGAAGTTCATTGAATGAATCAAAACTACCAGCACAGATAAAAATTGTGAATCTGTCATAAACTGGCTTTTGATCAAATCTCTCCGACGTCCTGGTAGTTTAAGTGCACTTAGAATTAGGAAAACTTTTTGAAATGTGTATTTTTACTAAAGCCTTAAAATTGTGAGTGAAATGGTACGCTTTGGTGAAAATATATTTAATACGACTAGTAAATATCGTAAAGTTGTTGTGAATGTTGCTTAAATATGGTGGTAGACTTTAAATGGACTAAGATAAAAAGTGTTGTGAAGCCAAGTGATTTGCAGTAAATAACTTCGTGCTTGAAGACCTAACAAGATTACTCCATGGTAACCGTTTATGCAAGTCATGAATATTAAGTGCCACGAGCAATAAAGATCAGTGAAGGAAATGATCTAAAATAAGGTGGTCTCTCAAGCGAGGTTTTACAGCAAGAGCTTTACTAGGCTTTGACAGTGTTTAGTTGAGCTAACAGTCTTGTTGGGGTTTTTTTTTTCAAATGAGGCTTTTTGGGGAATTATTTAAGCAATAGTTGTCCGATTTTCATGTAATGTTTTTTGTTTACCAACTCGATATCTTATTCAGTCTTTTGCTCATTTCTTTCTCCCACTTCGACCGGATATTTACTCAAGGAACAGGAAAAACTGAAAATTCAGTTGACAACAGTAAGTATAATAAAAAAAGTTGACAATTCAGAGAGGTTTAAGTTTTAAGTACTGCTACTTGGTTTGTATATATTTCACACACCTGTATCTATTGTACATGTACCTGGGTCCCAAGTTCACGTGATGATTTCAGGGTATGTTGTAGTAAACTTAAATCACCAAGTGAACTTCGGCCCAATTTGAATTTTACCCAAATATGGTTTGAAACATTCCATGTGTTCATCAGAAGCACGGTATTAGATTCACTTGTACTTATATACATTCGGAACTTAAAAACATAAAATTTGAAACATGCATGACCCTATTCTTAATCAGTTAGTTTAGTAAATAATAATTATGATACAAAATAAATCCTGTACAGCCAGTGACTGAGAAATTGTAAATATTAGTACTCCTTTGAGTGGTTTCGTTTTCGAAATGCATGTTTCAAGATTTAGGTTTATTCTCGTTTTTAAATCGCGGTTCACATTTTGCCTTTGCTGCAACGAAACGATTGTTGGAGTTGGAAGAAGCCAACCTAATTAGTACCTGTGTTACAGTTTGATCACCGTACAACCTTACCAGATTGCTTTAATTTCAAACATTTGTAGCCCGCTCCGATAACTTAAACCTGCACATTCTATGGGTCTTCGGGAGATAAAATATAATTGCGTTTTCTGCTAAGAAAGCATGGTAGTAACGTTTCTGAAGTTAAAAAAGGGTTTCGTGGTGGTAATATTCATGGGTGGCAATCAGAACTACGTAGTGTTTCTGAAGAAGTCGAAACAAAATGGTTAGGAACAATAAATTTGTTTTTCGTGAATATTTAAATCCATGAATGTTGCTGCTGCAGTTGCATAAATTATAGGTCATTACTGTACTTCATAAATGCACTATTGCTTTTACCCCGTTCAAGCTTTATCTTCAAAATTGCAAAATAATATCGTATCATCAGAATATTCATTTAAAGGAATGGAACTTGTGAATATTTAACCAAGTAAAAAATTATCGTTTAATGTATATTTAACCAAGTAAAAAATTATCGTTTAATGTAAGGTTTCAAAAAGTTAGTCAATCCTGAGAAGTAATAGTCTTGTTTTTTTTTTATTTCCTTTTACTGGCGGAACTATAGGTCGGAAGCAGGAGATCATCAAGTTAACGGAACAGCTGATCGGTGCCATAACGAGCGGCGACTTCGAAACGTACACGTGAGTAACGTTCGGGACTGTTATGCTTTTGCTTAGATAACATTCTACGCCGGACTTTGATATTGGGAATTGGGAGAAAAAAGTTGCCCATTAAAATGATCTTCGTAACAGAATAGTACTCCTATGGTTGCTTGTCGTCAAGCAATAAAGAAAAACGTTTTTAATTTATCTGAAGTTTGTAATGAAAAACTACAAAATCATAAGGCATTTAAGACTGATATTGCCATTACATGTTGGGTATGGCTGTTGTGAAAAGTGCATGTGAGTGAGTATTGCTGCCAATTTATCCGAGTAAATCCAGTCTAATCAAGAGTGCATTGCAGAAACTTGCACTTCCATAAATTTGAACTTTGTACATGTGAACACCATTGTTACCGGCAGCATTGAAAATATGTTCTTGTGTGTGCGTGTGTGTGCACGTACGCATTGGGGTGGAGTGGGTTATGCTGCGGGTCACTGATAATACCGAGTTACCTGGTTCCAGTAGCTACTTTGCATGACAAAAATGAAGTGAGGGAGTGATGTAATACCCGGTATAATGCTGAGTGACGTGAATAATACTGAGTTATTATTCGTACTTTTTGCAGCAAATTCGTGGACCCACAGCTGACATGTTTTGAACCAGAAGCATTCGGAAACCTAATAGAAGGCATGGACTTCCACAAGTTCTACTTTGATAATGGTAAATTTCTTCCTTTGCACGATTTTATGTTGGTGTGAGATGATCAGTGTACGTGTTTAATATCATTGAGATATGGCTGGCCAGAGCATGCTTCATAGTTTCTTCTTTCTTCAGTTGTACACTTTATGTTACAAGGCTATTATATAAATGTGAACAATCTTCAGTTTGAAGAAGTAATATGTAATAACGGAACTGTATTGAATGTTGTAAAAGATGGAAATCTGTAGTAAACTTGTTATAAATGAAGGGCGTGTAATATTGAAAACGTCTGACGAAATAATAGAATAAACATTCGCTCTGTATCAGAAACGTAAATTGAACGAAGGAAATTTGCGAGAAGAAACAGCTTCCATTACCATTTTACTGAGATGGTATTCGTAAATGTATGAAGTCTTCAATGCAAAAAGAACGGTTTGGTGCGGGTAACACTGAAATTTAACAAATTGTTATTACAATTTTAAAACTAGCTCGGGGTTCCTACAGCTTCTGGAAATCAAGGGAAATTAGGAGACGTTTTTCCAGTCAGGGAAAAGTCAGGGAAATTTGTGATTTTATTTAATTATTATCTCTGATATTCAGCAATTTTTACTAGTTTATCGACATATTTTCCTGAAAAATTTTGAGCCTTGCTGTGTTTGGCATAGCACCTACCACACTTATTATTTTCACCATCAGCTTATGTACATGTGCATTTTCAGTAATATAACACAGCTGGTAGTGCATAGAAGGTGATATTTTGATAAAGTATTTGTTATTAGTGTGTCTGGAAAAAGGCTTGAAAATACTGGAAAAACCAGGGAAAAGTCCGGGAGTTTCATCGCGGAGAGATTGTAGGAACCCTGCTAGCTACTTTCTATACTTTTTTCAAAAATAAAGAAGTTGGATTGGAAGTTGTTTCGTACACGCCCGCTTCTCGTGTATTTGATTGTAAATGCAAAATGAGCTACATGAGCACATTTTCAACGGTTTGCACATGGGATTTGCAGGTATTGTAGCTCTGGTTCCCAATCGAGTAGCATGTAAGCAAATGTTAACTTAGCGAGAAGGAGGAAACTTACCCCAATATAAGAGAATGTCTTGTCATTGTCAAATTTAGTGCAGAATTGCTCTATTCAGTTTGGCTAAAAGCGTGTCAATAGCAAAATTACCCTGTATATTCGAATTTTGAAATATCCTGCAAACCATAACTCATCTTGCATTTGGGGACTTAACTCGAAATATTTGGGTAAATTCCTTCCACAAGCAAACTATGCGACACTCATAAGGAGCACTTGACAAAAATTTCACTTAAAAAGTTAAAATGCTGAAAATGAATCAATGTGTTGTAACCTTGACCTCGAAATGACTAACTTTGTTGTGGCAGATATTTGTTTTCTTCGTTATTTATCTGTTTGGTTACATTTTTGTGCCATTTGCGCATTGTGGTGTCAGATCGGGATGAGGTTTTCAGCATTTTGTCTTTGTTAGGTCCGAATATGTCAAGATGCTTACTCGAGTACCGCTCTCATCAGTGTTGTTGGAATTTATATTGTGACGGTGCAGCATGGCAGAATAATCATTTCGGGTTTTTTTAATATGGACAGGTCATGTGCTTTAGACCACAGCCCTGTTCACGATAACAAAACCCTAACAAAAGCACGGCTGCATACTTCCCTAAATTTGATGCCGATAACGTGCGTAACCAAGAATTGGTCTGGTGCGCCAACTTTACAGGGATACTGAAAAGGCTGCGTTATGATTCACTTTCTTTCATCGGGCACAGAAACAAATTGTCAGATAACACGAGAAAATTTTTTTCTCAGTGTCGTCTATCTAAAATATCGAATTGTGCTTAATTGTGCGTGGACACTTTGCATTGCCATTCAACGCATTAAGTGCGAATATATCTTTATGTACTTACATGACTTGTCTTACAAAAGAGTTGGGAGAGTATATCTCAAGATTTAGCTACAAAGGTTATAAATTGCGTGACGATTTAGAAACAACTGTTAAACATGATCTTACTACTACTTTTTAAAATTGTCATTTTATATGGATGTCAAATACAGCATACATCATTTATTACTCTGTTACAACAGCTGTAACAATTATCTTGATATTGCAATATGCAAGTTGCAGTCAAAAGTCTGTTTCCTCGAACGATCGATATAATAACTGCACCTCCCACTCTGTATTTACTTGTAAATAATAAACCAGTCTTTACTGTGCTTAAATTGCCTAGCTAGGAGAGATGTAACAGGATCTCTCTTTTGGTTCAGTGCACTTAGAAACGGCAATATTTATTTCATTTTTAATTGATGTTTATTGATTTAATCGATTATTTTAGTTTGCACAATGCTTTTAGGTACATGTAGGAATACTGCAAAGCGGGTTTCGAAAAATGTACTTCCGTAAAACGCGGCAAATTTGTTCTTGTCGATTTATTTTCCACTTAAATGTTCATTCCAATTCGCTAAACTGTGTGTGCTATTGGACAGTGTTCCCTGGAGTACATTCGTGTAAATGTGTTTTGCAGTATTGCAGTAGCATAGGCTAAACTGCCTGCAGTAGTCACAAGTTTCAATCATGAAATCGCGGAGCTTGATCCAAAGTCGATAACTTTAATTTTTTCATCAAAAAATAAATAAATAATCATAGAATAAAACGGACACCTTAAATTTAAGCCCTAATAGTTGCTACTTTTAGCCGAAGTATTTTCCTGTGCATGCTTGTCAGAAAATTTTTATACATGCACTTGGAATTACTTTGGGAACATAAAGTATTTGACAAATCTGAACAATGCATAGTGTAATGCACGGCTACATATTTGTACATTTATGTTGCAGTATTATCGAAGAACAGTAAGGCAATTAACACAAGTATACTGAATCCCCATGTACATCTACTAGGAGATGAGGCAGCCTGTATTGCCTACGTTAGACTAACACAGTACATAGATAAGTAAGTACGAACCATTGCGCAGAAAATACATTCATTTATTGTTCGCGTATATTAAATGTTGTTGATAAGAGAAAAATCTAACTGCTGGTACCAAGGGTGATAAACAAAACAAAATTGCGGACTTAATTTCGTTATAAAGTAATTTTACAAGAGTAGAAAGTTTGATTATTGAGCAAAGTATATTGAATGACGGATCTATATTACAGGGTTGGGATGCCGAACACAATGCAGTCAGAAGAGACGAGGGTGTGGTACCGACGGGAAGGAAAGTGGCAAAACGTTCACTTCCATCGCTCAGGATCCCCGTCAGCGCCCCACAAGTAGCTGCGCCCGTAGCCACAATCCGCCAATCAGGTCAGTCAGGAATCTTCTGCAAACCGGTTACTTAAATACATGTATTAACAGCACATTTTGATAACCCTTAGCACGCGTGCAGTTACAGTCCAACGCCACTTCTTTAGCGTTGGGCTCATAGGCTTAACATTACAGCGTTAGGGTTGGTGCGTTAAGGTTTATGAAAATGTGCTGTATGCAGATCAAGCCACAGATAATGTACGAAATTACATCAATATAGTGAAAAAAAACAAAACGTGTATCAATCTTGCCGTCATGTACACGCTTTGATGCACTTCACCATTTGCTAACCCTGGCTATATTTGAAATGTTTATTTGTAAAGAAGTACACATGAATTTCTTATAAAACCGTCGAAGAAACTATGAAAATAGAGAAAGGAAAGACGGTTTTGATTTTGCGTTAAAGAGTCGAGTAGTAGATTGTGAAGTTCTCCGAAAGTAGTGAATTTCAGTAGAGGAACCTATTTCAATTTATCCGTGATCGAATTATCCGGGGACAGGTCTATAATACATGTGTGTTGAACTTTAAAACTAATGTTTGTTATTAATGTTTCAGTAGCGCAGGGCCTCCTCCCTTCACCTGCCGCCACACCTAGTCACTTGAGCAACAGGACTTGCTCCCCCATGTTGTAAATGGCATGCATTGGCAGTTGCTTCGTCCTACATGATCAACCAGACATACCCACTAAATTTTGTGAATGACAAGCCATTCTTCAATGTGATTAACATCTGATTTCGTCAGCTTGGAAAAGGACAGAAAGGTAAATGAAAATCATCCACCAAACAGGAATGCGAGATGTAAAGATTATGAAACACAGTATCACAGTCGACACACAGGCAATGGAAAAATTTTCATGTTTTTTTCATGTTTAGAAGCTTCCGTTGCAGAATTAATGTGTGTAGACACTGGAAATTATTATCTCTCGCAAGGAATAGGTGTCTCTGAGAGCTTAAGTATTCTGATTGTCCTACAGTTGCGTTGAACTTTTTCAAGTTCTAATGTGTAAAAGTAAGTTTTTGTTGTTCATCATGATCAGATGATTAGGATCTGTTAAACATATTTGATTGCTGTAAGGTTCATGTGCGCGTCACTCTTTGTAAACGAATACAAGATACACCAAAAAATGCAAAAGATATTAAGATGGCTGTTACCGTGAGAAAGACGGGTGGGTTTTAAAAACTTGGTTGGTGTTTAATTATCAATTTGAGAAAAGAACAACTGAATGTATTTTATGTCTTTATGGCACTGTGTGGTAATCCAGGAGCTGTGCTTCTTAAAAGTACAAAAGATAGAAGGAATTTTCACGTTATGGAACGCCTTCATATTTCCAAGCTGTGCTCAAATTTTCCCCAGATGAAAGCTGTGGCTGCCTTAATATGAGAAAAGGTAGAAATGATCTTTATTATTCCATGAGAAACAAATATAACATCGTAATGCAGGCTGTTGCAATGTAGAGTTCATATGTAAGTTCATTGAACTGAATGTGATATTAGAATGTGTTCCATAATTTGATAGTTTCCTTCTAAGTCAACGTCCTGGTATCTCCTTCTAACGGACGTTGGTTTTGTGCCACTTCGTGCATTTTCCCATTACGTTGAATTTTAATCAGTGTTACTTAACTTCACCTCATCTTATGGTTATATATCTGAAATCTTATAATCATGATCAAATACTAGGGAAAATGGTGTATCAATTTTTGAAAACTGAATGTTTATTTTGTTTATAATTTGTTGATTTTTTGTTATGTTAATGTACTTTCTTCCTCGCAAAAGAAAAGCACACAGGGTGTACAACGTTATTTCAAGACAGCTTTAATTGGGTGTGCAAAATTCAGGTGATATTTCGTTGTAGTATGCTGATAAATATTTTCATAAAAACCCAAATAATTTTTAAAGAGAAGGAATATTGGTTTCTTTATTAAATTTAGTTTTTGTATGATTTGACTTACAAAAAGAAATTCAAGCTTTTAGATTACTATGTGAATATTTTTCATAATCAAAAACGAAAGTAATCATATTCATACTAAATTTATAAATACATGGTAGTGGTGCAATTTGTAGTAAATATATATATACAACGGAATCTTATTCCAGGTAGGATTTGTTACTGTAGTCAAAAGAAATCAATAATTGTATAAAATGTACACAGTAAAGGCTTCTATCTTTTGTCAAATGTAAAGTTCCTTTTTGGGTTTATAAGTGTATTTTAACAGGCGAAGACCCTTCGAGCTAAAACTGGACAGGACATTTCATTAACTGCTTGTTAGATCTCAGTTTCGTTCGTTTCGTGTAGTCTTGCGACTTTCCATGAACATTTTGTAGTTGTTTAAAAAACACAGCACAGAATCGTAGAATCAGTGAATGGGCCTGCCCCACACACTATTGACAAATCCTTGATGCAAGTGACTAGGAAAATCCTTTTTAATATTTGACCTTCTGTCTAGTATGACCCCCTCTTTGATCCCGTTTACTATACAGTGAATCCCAATGAAGGAAGAAGTATTTGTAATTTTTCCATTATTTCTTCTATGTGTGTCTGCACTTAATAAATCAAGTCAGCTGTACAAAATCTCTTAGACGCGTCATATTTTCCTACTTTGACAGATTGTCGAGAGGGAATAGGTAAATGATAATATAAGTACAAGTTATTTTTCCTTGCAAGCTAGTGTTGTCAATGAATACTTTTTGTGGATATGGTGATGTTTTTGCCCATTTCATATTTGAAACTTATATGTTGTTAGTATCATACGATAATAAAGATGAGCAAATGTTTTAACTTTTTTGTTGAATTTTTATGTTCTCTAATTAAAATTCCTTGCACGTCATTTCTGAAAGAGGCCAACGTACAACAGCTCATTGTAGACGATGCCACCCTCTCCTTTCCAATGTTGAGGAATTGCTTGTCACAGAAGGAACCCCCAAGTATGACAGAGTCACGAATGTTTCGATAGATCTTGCTAGTGGCAATACTAAAAGGAGCCCGATGAAATGGCATTCATGTTGGATATAGTTAATCTAGGGATCTGCCGTCTACACATTGGGTTACTTTCATCCAGTCATCACTATACTTTACCTGAAATGTCGCCAACTTTCAAGTTCTTATTTTCTAAGAAACGAGTTTAGTCAGCATTATTTCTGTGTGCAAACTGTAATAAAACAAATTATTAGTGGATCACCTAGTATTATGTCCAGTTCTGTTCTGTTCAAGATTACATTGTTATCAATTGGCTTAGACTTTTTAATAATGAGACATTCTAAATAATACTGTATATGCTTTGTGCTTGTAAGAGAAACATTGCCAGATTTTTGTGTGAATGTCCTACATTTTATGTACAGAATGTATATAATTCTGTTGATTATAATATGAAAGGAAAATACAAATGGCCAAAATTGCTGTATATTGTACATACGAAAGGCTCATAAATGCTGGCCAATAGTCCAATATAATTAAAATAAACATTGTAAACAGAAGTGATGATCCTTATAACTATTGATGAGTGAAGATACCTTTTTGTGTACATTGTTATATTATCATCAAATGTGTTGTGATTTCTGTATAACTTTTACAAACTTTACTATTACAGTCTGGGACAGTTGAGTCAGTAGTAACATGTTTTTGAAGAAAAATTACCTAACTAGGTAATTTAGATTTAGTTGCATGCTGTGTAGGTTTCTTTGTTAGTGTAAGTATTCAGTAAGTGTACTCAAATTATTTAGCTTAGGAAACAAATGGACTATAGCACAGTCTAGTACTTCCAATGTGAGTTCATACTCAATAAAGTATTGACTACCTTTGTAGGTAATTTCAAACAGTTACTTTCTGTCCCAATGTCCCAGATATATAAAATGAATGGTCAAAGAATTGACCTAAATACTGTGTGATAAAAGTATGTGTAATGACCTTTCTTCATTTTAGTATAAATATAATAGTATTTACTACACTGTAAACTTGTTATATAAATATGATTGAATACAATGGCCAACAAGCATGTACTTTTCCATGGCTGTCCACGAAGCTTTAGACTCCCGAACCATTAGTTACATCTCATCTTGTAAAGTCGCGACCTTTTCTGCAATATAGTCCTTGCTTTCCGCTTTTGGTAGATGCACGATTTTTAAACAAGATTATGTCGTCTCAAAATGACCTCCTGCTACCTGTAGGAGTGAAATCAAAACCTGAACAATCCCTTACCACCAAATAACCGCTACGGAAGTATTTTTATTGCAAGACCAGAAATTTTGTGTCAATACTTGAAAAATGCTACTAAGTATGTTACAAAATGATTATGGGAAATGAGTTGTAGGTGTTTTTGAATGCTGCTGTATGAAAACTGTTGAAATTGATAGGAACATTACAAAAGGTACCCAATTGATCTGCAAAAAAATTCAGAAGAGAAGTTATTTCTCAGGTTTATAGAACCAGCAGTAAACGTGTTGCCCTTACAAATAAAAAATAAAGGCTTTCAGAATTAAAAACTAATGAAAAGAAATATTATGTCATTAAAATAGATTTTAAAAAAGTCGTGTCGATTCATTGATATATCACTGAAGTTGTGGTCGCCCATGAACAAAATTCTACTGAAAGGCGGCACACATGAGAAATTAGTGTGGATGGACTCAATGTTCACTATATTTAGTAGAAAATAATGAAATTGTTCAAATGTTACGTTGCTACAGACAGTTATGCAAAAAATCATCTTGCATCATTTTAGGGAGTAACTGAGAAAGGAGTTTCTTGTTTCAGAAAATCAAGACCAAAGTACTGAGTTAACTTTCTCTTTTCAGCCATTATCCGGAACCGTCTGTATCAGTGTAACACGCTGTCTAATTGTGAAAGTTTCAGGTATAAATGTGTATAACATAAGTTGTTGCAATACACACATCAATGTGTTCTCCATTCAGTTAAGAAGTAAACCTTAGTTGCACGACCTTTGCTGAAAATAGAACTTAACTAGTGTACACGATTCAAGGTTATGTTGAAAGTGAAAACTTTGAAATTTTGTTGTTAACATAACTGGGTATTTTTCCAATGAATGTCAAATGCAAATCTATATTTGTGTGAGATGTGTTTCAATACATGGTGTTTAGTCCCTTTTCCCAGTCTCTTTAAATAAAACTGACTACATGAACTCATCTCAGAGTGTCATTGGGATCAAGACATTCAGGATATTGTCCCATCCCAAAGTCCTTTTTTTCCTCCAACCTCATAATCATAATCCTATCAAAATTGATTTATTACTAGTACTCAAGAATTTATTAATGTTATTTGTTTCAAATATTGACAAAAGAAGACACAATACTTGTGTACAATGTATTTCTTTTAATTCCTTATCCAACTGTACACAAATGTAAATTTTCCCCTTTTCAATATGACGAAGAAACGATAACAGCTGAAGAAACGTATCAGAGGTTTCTTTGTGGTTTATGGAAATCTTGTAGTTAATGCACACTTAGATCCTATTTACCAGGTCCTTTGAAACCCATTAGAAGCCTTTGCTATGTTGAATATACATGTTCATATTGACAATTCCTCAGCTTTAAATGACAATGATACATTATGTTTCGTGATGAAATGTAGATCGTGTAATACAAACAATTAAAAGATTAACGGTTAAATAGTCCCATAAATTAAAACAAAAAAAGTTGTGGGATTCCACCAATAATGAAAAGTTTTAATTATTATTGTAGTGCTTGAAAAACTGGTCCTTTTTGCTCGTTATAAAAGTGAACATCTTTAGGATTTCAACATAAACATTGTCACTATGTTTGAATTTTCTTCAATAAATGAACCTCTTCAATCATAATTGTCTGGTTCCTTGTTCTTTTTCGCAGAGAATTTGTTTCACGTAGAGATAGATCACGTAAGGATAGATCCGAGAAATATAAACAATCTTGTGTGGTTTCTCACAAGAAGTAAACAAGAAAACAAACATGGAGGTCATAACAGTTGTCAAAGCCTCATGTTCCAACAACAAAATACACCGAAAAAAAATTCTGGAAAATGTTCGAAATGGCTAGAAATAGCTATTATTAAGTGTAGGCATTGGGTTTAATTACTCCTTTATTGGAATTGTCGCTGAGGTCAATGCTAATTCGGATAGAAATCCATAAAGATTAGAATGGCTTCCCACATTCAAACGTTTCAAGAACATTTTATCCTTCTGAATGAGTTTAGTTGTTGAACTGATTGACCCAACGTTACGACGGTACAACAGTGAAAAGACCAATACACCAATACCACTTCAAGTTTAAACTTTAGCACTTTAATCACTATTCATTTTCCAGCGTAGCGGTAAAAACAACCGTTATCAATTGAAAAATATTGAATCTGGCAGTCATCTCATACATTTTCATCAATTCACATTGTCATATGAGTTTTGCTTATTGAAATCTGAAAACAATAATTTATAAAATTGCTGTGACGTGAAAGTTATTCTACATACACAACATGTAGGTCTGTCATTTACATATATTGATTTTAAACACGATCTGATCATAAACTTGCTACAAATTCGGGACCTTTCATTGTTTATATAGAAAAAATATTTAAATATGTAGCGATTTATGCGATTTATCCAGAAAATGGCCGCGCGAAGAACATGACGATTGCCTCCAAAATAACAAAAATAAATAAAAAAAACAAGTTCAGAAACTGGCAACATGTAACCTTTTGTGCCTTCACGTCCAATAAATATCAAACTGTAAAATGATTATTATCTTGCCATCACATAACAAATGTCAACAGGTATACAATGTATGAAATTCAGGTACTTCAGGTGTTACTTGTTAAGCCGTTGCATTAGATGCAACGGCTTGTAGTATTCAACTAGAAGTCGGCGTGAATGCAGTGCTGAAAGTTTGCAAGTGCAAGACCCCCCCCCCCCCAT